>VXAY01001104.1:513690-594347 GCA_013399855.1 Oxyruncus cristatus | reverse complement strand
AAAAAAAACAAATCACAGGCGAAAAAATACATGCAGCCGCAAGGGTAAGGCCGGTATTTTGGGGGAAGCTTCTTGGTGATCCTTAGGATTTATAACTACTCAGTTTGTCCTGAATATTGAGCCTCTATTTGTGCGAGTGTTTCACCAGCGGCAGGATGGGGAGCCAGTGTCATCTTTGCTCTCCGGGCTGTGGTGCTGCTCCCTCGGTTACTGTGGGGACACATTCAGGGTGTGCAGGGATGTCCCTGATGTCCCTCTGTTCACATTCAGATGATGAGAACGTTACCTGATGGCAGGAAGGCAAACACGAGGGGGTTTGTGGCTTGCAGGGCTGGGCGACACGGTCACTTTGGTGATGAGTCTCTGTGCTTGGGCTATCGATATAAAGTGTCGCTTCTAGATGAGAATCAGGCCAGAAGAGAGCTTTAGCCACAGGGAGGGAGAAGAAAGGAGCTTGGCAGTAAGATTCAAGGCAGAATAAACAAAGTTTGGGAGTATTCTTAGCAAAAAAATACAGTCACTATTGAACAAAACGTGATGCAAATCAGGTATTATTCCTGGAAAAAAAACCCAGAAAAATCAGAGGCTCCGAATCCATTTCTTTCACTGTCTTCTGCAGTCAGAGAAGCTTTTGAAATCCATGTTATCTTTGCAAACAAATTGTGACCCACCTTACAGAACGTAATTCTTTATATTCTCCTTGATTATAACCAGCTGCTCTTCTAATGTCTTCCTATAAAGATTCCTTGGAAAAGCTTCTTCCCATCAAGCAACTTGTCCATCCCTTTGATGGTGAGGGATTGTTTCTCCATTGTTTCTCCATAAGCTTAAAAATTCAGTTACTGTCAAATCCCTTGTAGACAAGAGCGGGGAAAGGAAAGAAAAAGTACTCATCAAATGTAAAACTCTCTAGGTAACCCTCAAACTGAATATTATCACAGGCATTCCTGGTTTTGGGGGGTTTTTCCTCTTTATTTTGGACTGTGGATTGTTAGGCTTTTACAACAACAACAACAGTAACAAAAGACCTGACCATGATGTGGTCCATAAACTGGCATTTGGAAGTTAAATATTCTCAGCTTCATTTTCCATGGCAATATTTAAATTGCCTAACATTAATGTAACTTTTTTTCTCCATGTGTTTTAGGAGCCATATGCTTGGTATTTATTTTCTTTTGTTTCTTCCTGCTTTCCCATCTATTTACTCTAGATATTTCTATTTCTTAGTCATTTTCATCCTCCAAACTGGCTACTATTTGGGCTTTGAGTTTCACTCCTAGTGTCCCTCTGGAACTACAGCTCAGCAGACAGAGGAAAGATGAGATATGAGGATTGTTTTTTCCTTGTGACAATATAGCATATTTTAGCTGCAGGCTTTTTACATTTTTCTCTATTATCCATCACTCAATCTGCATAACCTCATTCCTTTTTATTGGTAAAGGACAGATGTCAGGCTTGTAACTATTTAACTCATATTAAAGTTATATTTTAAAGGCTGAGGAGTAAGTACAGTGTATTATAATACAACTCTGCTGCAATCTGCCATTCTGCCTTAGAAATAAATGCACTTTCTGTCCAGGTCTAGAGCATGGTTGGAGTTGAGGTCACATTCATCTAAACTCTTTGAACCGAGTAGAGAGTGACCAAACTGGCAAACAGCATCCGAGGCTTAAAGTTACAGGAGAGCTGGAAAAACTCCAAGGTATTCACAGATCTATTGGCACTGAATCTTTAAACAGTGATTTCTCTCAATACTTGTGCATTCTACAAGCTCCACGGACGTGACCCACCAGTAAGGGACTGTTCATGCAACAATTGACAAACCTTAGAATTTTTCAGTCTCTTCTGGATTCTTTCACAGACTTGGACCATTTGTTAAACCTGCATATCAACACTATGTGAAACCAAAGCAGAATGTATAACTCTCTCAGGAGCTCTGCTTTTCTTACAGGTTTCTCTCCTATTATAGGAACTGTCATTGTTGCAGTCCCACAGAATTGCTGTGTGTTTCCTCTTGGGTTTTGTGCTGGGTGGAAGGGCAGGGTTTCGTTCAGGCCAATTATTTTTTTCTTAAAAAACAATGTTTGAGCCTGTTCTACCACTGTGTCATAGCACATTCAGGAGAGAAAAGGAGCCTGCAGGACCCGTGGGGTTTCCCTGCTCAGCCAGCTTGCTAACACTGATCTGTATAATCAGGAGCAGTTACGCACCAGACTGGAGGAAATCATGGCTCTGAGCATCCTCATCCTGTGGGCTTCTACCTTTTCCTGAAAGCAGCTTCAGTGGCGTTGGCACAGCTGAGACAGGGACCTGTGGCCCAGCTGATAAACACACATGAACTCAGACTCCAGTGGGGAGACACTTAAAATGGCTTTGAATTTTTGGTATGGGTGGCAAAAGAGTTTGGTTTAATCGTGGTGGGGTTTCTGACAGGCCATGATTCCGGTTTGTCTCAAAAAAGAGTTAACATTTGGTAAGCCAAGGTATGTTTCCTAATTTTATCAGTTTTTGTGTCAGAATATTCATAACAGGACTGACGAACAGTGCATTTATGCTGCTGATATTTCTTGAAGGACTTCATGCAGCAGATTATTTTTTCAGTTAACTTTGCCATCAATGTCCATTTACATACCCAATAATCCCATCTCCATAGGCAAACAAAATATTCCATCTCCTATATCCTGAGTAAATGTGAAAAGGCAGCTTTACTGACTCGATAAATAATCTCAAATATTTTACTTTACTTCAGGGTCTTGCTATTTTTAACACTTGATTATCTCACAGTCAGATAGTTGTTAATCTCATTATAGAAGTCAGTTACAATTGATCTATTGGTTATCAAAAAGAGTATAAAAATAAACTTGCAGGTTAGTGTTAAATTCTGAATTTAATTGGACTATAAATTGTGGACTCATGAATTCATAACTGGATGTTTGTTGTGGACTTTTTTTGAGGAGTTGTTTTTTGTTCTGTGCCCTCCTTTACAACACTTTAGAGTTTTGTCCAGTATCCTCAGAGACTCCTACTGAGTTCCTGGGGTTTATATCAGGTCCTAAACCCATACACATTAAAAAAAAAATCATCTTAGGGTTAGAAATGTATGAAGGAATTCAACCCCATTTTCCCCATGAGTTTTGGCTCATGCTGAGTCTACAGGTGGTAATTGTAGAAGTCAGCCAATGCCTTAGAAACTCAATTCTGAAATTCTCTACTCTGGGTTCATTCTTCCCCGTCTCTCGTTCGGGGAAGGGAAAGGGGAAAAACCATTTACCATTTCCCCATGAGCAGAGGAGAGTGAAGTAAGCTCAGGGAAGGCTGTAGCACACAATATTAGAGTCCTTGTGTCAACAAGGACCTCTCTGTGCTATTGTAATGCAGGTAATTAATAACCATTATTTACAGCTGAGTACTGACTCTGCCATTGTCACTGCCCAGCTGCCATTTGGTGCTCTCAGTGGAGTTCTTTCAGGGACTTTAGCAGGAATAGCAGGAATGTAGATAAGATATCCAGATTTTGTTTCACTCTAGTATCTAGGGTATGATTTGGAACATTTAAAAACTCAGCTTCTCAGTATTGTGACTTTTTCCTCTTTTTAAAGGTGGGTTGTTTGCTTTTTTAACCCTGAACACTCATTTTATTAGAGAAACCTCAGCAGAGTCCTTGGAGAGCTTCAAAGTTCTCCCTCACACAGTTGTTTTCCTCCTTTGTTGTTCCTTTCATTGTCTCTATGTTCTCAAGTGGACAACCTAATGATCAGTTCTTTGAAGGAGGGGTGCACATATCACTTGAAAAGAGGTCCTGAGAAATCATTTTGTATCTTGAGTGCGGCCTCCAGCCCTGGGGAACAGCACAGCGAGGACATGGAGCTGTGGAGAGAGTCCAGAGGAGGCACCAAGAGGATCAGAGGGATGGAGCAGCTCTGCTGGGAGGAAAGGGGAGAGAGTTGGGATTGTTCAGCCTGGAGAGGAGAAGCTTTGGGGTGACCTGATTGTGGCCTTGCAGTGCCTGAAGGGGCCGACAGGAAAGATGGAGAGTGACTATTGACAAGGGTCTGGAGGGACAGGACAGGGGGAATGGCTTCCCACTGCCAGAGGATATTAGGAAGAAATTCTTGGCTGTGAGGGTGGGGAGGCCCTGGCACAGGTTGCCCAGAGAAGCTGTGGCTGCCCCTGGATCCCTTGAAGTGTCCAAGGTCCAGTTGGACGGGGCTTGGAGCAACCTGGGCTAGTGGAAGGTGGCCCTGCCCATGGCAGGGGGTGGAACAAGATGATCAGTCATTAAGGTCTCTTCCAACCCGAACCATTCTGTGATTCTGTGATCCTTTGCCTCTTACCTTTAGTCCCATGTGTGTCCTGCTACTTGCAGCCCCAAAGATATGAATGTGGGATAGCTGGTCACCTGTTCTTTCTAAGAAAAACATTAGAGAAAGGCAAGGAACAGCTGAATGGGGACAGGACCATCTGGGGTTTTGGCTGTTCTGTGCTCACAGAGTGATAGGAGCTCTACCCAGCTTGTGTGGGTAGAGAAAACCGACAGTGATTCAACAATCATTAAATTAGTACAGATGTCTCCTGCAGCCTCCCACAGAAGTCTTCTCCATGAGCTCAGACAATCGGGATAAAGGACTAGACTAAATCATTGCTAAGTCTATATGGATTCTGGCTGGGTTGAGACTGACATATGTTCCACACTTACAGCTCTTGGGATACTGATTTGTGTACAACTTGGCTGCATTCATGCTGAGCCAGAGTTTCTGTTTTGATGGGATGCTGACCCCAAGTTTTGGATGTTTTGAATCACAGGCAGGTGTTTACAGCAAATGACATAAATACGCCAAACAGTGCCCACACTTACAATCACAGCACTGATATTTTTGCTTTCTTGCACGCAGATGAGATTATCTGATGTGCCAAAAAGGAAAGTGATAACTGTCCCTGAGACTTGAGTCTCCATGTGCACTGGGAAGGGAAGTCAATACAAGTTGCTGGAGAAGCAGAGGCAAGACATTACTAGATATCAAACCCTGCTGGAGCGGGCACAGTTGTTTATCCCTGCATATTTAATATTGGTGATGTGCAATGGTTTGTCTCTCCTCTCCCCATTCAGTTCTTCCAGAAAAAAAAAAAACATTAACAAAGGCAGGAGCTGTGATCTATCTCTAGTGGTTTAAAAAATATTTCAAATTTAATGGTATTGCAAATTGATCACATTACGAGAGACATAACCTTTGCAAGTGAGTTTCTAAGAAATTCACAGGAATGGATGACTTAGTGGAAATGCATGGGAAATTACATTAGGAGGCTTTGAAAACCACAGAAGTGATGAAGCAAATAACTTCTCGTGAAACTGCATGAAATCATAATAACTAGTTTCAACCAGGTTCCTCTGAATAACTTACAATTCTGCATGAGTTATCTCTAAGAAACACCTAACTGCAAGAAAAGAGGGAAAAATAATCAAATTATCCTCATGTTACATCTATTTATTCTGATGTATGACGCTGATGTTACTATGTAATTGCAAACGTAGCAGCTCTGAAGAACTAATGTTTTGTTTGACATCTCTCAAGGAATTGGTTTTGTAGCATTTCCTGGCTCTGTTTATTTTCACATTCTAAGTAATTTGAAAAATATTTCAGCTATGAACAAACTTATACTGCACCCGTGTGCCGAGTTCACAGGTTAGTGGAAATGCACTGGAAATAAGTTACATTGTCACCCCTAAGCAGATAGTTTATAAGAGAAGCAATGTGTAAGTACCCACAATTTAATTTTTCAGCCCTCTTTATTTCACTGTTACCTTCTCAACAGTTTTCAATTTTAGCTCGAGCTGGCTGCATAGCTGATGTTTATATTTCTGCACTGTAGCTGTGTTTGACAGCCAATTGCTAGAGAAGAGCTTTCTATTTGCACTGCCAGCTTTACACATTATGAGGTTTTAGACAGTACTTACTTCCTTATGTTCAGACACTGAAGGATGCTAAGGAGTAATCTTAAATTTGAAAAATTACCTACAAAAAGAAAAGGTACTTTAATGCTTTCAGGGTGATTTTATTAAATATTATTAACAGAAGGCATCCTGCATAGATTTGAAATTCTTTTATTAAGCAGGAAGACAGGTTAAATATATTATTACTGGGACTCTCCTGATCATTTTGAGCAAAACATGAAAAGAAGCCAGGCTGGTAAAAGCAGTTAAAAGCAGAGCCCTTAAGGATTGTAAAATCAGGACAACTTAAATATGCTTAAATAAATAGAAATATCTTGTCACCTTTGACCACTCTGGCCTAGTGTACTTTTTGTGCCTTGGCTGATCTAGGCTATAGCTTGTCTAGTTTGACAGGTTTTGTAAGCAGCCTTCAAATTACTGCTGTGGGTAGGTGGTGATTAACTTTTTTATTCCTCTTCTGCAATCCTAAGAGTATGTATTCTAAGATATTGCTTTGACATTCACTTGAGAAAATCGTTTGAACAACACAAAGAGGTCTTAGCTCTGAAGTGCAATGTACTCTGGGCCTGAGAATGAAGCCTAGCAAGTTATAATAAGCTTTTAAAGAGGAAAGGAAAAATAAAGCTCAGACAACACGGAAGTAAAGCTCAGGACATGGTGGATAAGATGATGATGATTAAAGGAACAACAGGGTAAGATTTCGGGCGCAGGAGCTGCTGGACTTCTGGCTGGTACATTGAATGGGAAATGCTTATGGCTTACGGTTTTTTACAACCATCCCCATCTTTTGTCTGTACTGAGGAAGGAGCATCAAGCCAGACTCTGCTGGCAGTAGAATTGACACTCAAAAGGGAACAGTCCCCTGAAGTCGTTCCTGGAGACTTCAGTACAGCAGAAACGACAGCAGAGTTTGTGTCCAAGGCTGACAAGCAGGAGGAGGCAGTAAATGGCTTTGCTACTCTTTCACTGAGTTGGGAAAAGTGTGACAAGTGCGAGAGGGAGGCACTGTTAATTATAATGCCTGAAGCACTGGAATTGTTAATGTAAGTGCTTGACCCCAAACAGTGGGAGATGACAGATACTTTTTTTCCCCCATAAAGACACAAAAGAGGGAATATGTTTTACAAGACTAGAGCTGCATGCAGTTTTTGAGGCTCTCTATGCCCAGCTTTCAGATCTCCTGTGGTGAGCCACAGTGCACTGCAGATGAAATAATAGAGAAGTAAATGAGATGGGAAAGGATTCCTCTTTGGCAGTGGGGCACAACTTCCTCGCATGTTTCCAAGTGTCAGAAACAGCCGGGTTAAAAAAAATCCAGGCCTTCTTACAGGAGTAGTGCCTGCTGGAACACGGGAAAGGAACAGCAGTCCGGGTTCAGAAACAGTTCCATGAACTCCCAGCTGGGCACAGAGCCAGCTACAAAAAGGTGCCAGCCATCTGAGGCCACTTGACACAGGACACTTGGGTGTTAAAGAGCTGAGGAAAGCAGGGGCTAAAGGCGGCAGTCCAAGCTGCGGTGGGACAGGGGTCATGTGTGGTGGTGCTGTTCTCAGGACAGAAGGGAAGACAGATGGTATTCCCAAATGGAAAGGGCCCAGGCCAGAACTAGGAAAACAGAAAGCTTTAGCTATCATCTGGCTTGACATAAGGATTCAGAAGCAGCAAGGTATATAAGAAATACATGGAGGAAAAATCAACCCAAGGGGCGGCTTGGAATGATTAAAGCAGGGTAGGAACAGATCACCTTGTCTTTGTTACCATCACAACTATGGAAGATATGCGTGGGATTGTGGAGTTGGGGAAGACTTTGTATCTGGGGGCATGGACAAAGCAGTGAAACAACACCAGCAGTACATAAATTACAAATCAGTATTGAGTTTAACTGGAGATAAACGTGTAAAGCTGGCTAGGAATGGCTGGAGTGGTCCTATGTGTGGGTGTGGTCCTAGTGTCTGGATGTTTTTTCCTTATATGAATCTTTGTGAGGCTGAATGAAGGTTTCTGTCTTCCTTTGTTCCTCCCATCTGTAAAAACAAGTATAGCTGTATCTTTTTCTCCCAAGACATCACACGGAAATAGATATTAAATATTATTAATTCAGCCTGGTGAGGAAGGTGATACGTGATAGCTACAGAAAGGACCAGTGGCATTGTGACCAGGAAAGACTTAGGTCAAGATTCATTTTCTTGCATGAGCTGGTCATAATCAGTGAATTGGAGTGTTGGGTCCCAGCCTTGTCTCCAGTTTTCAAACAACAGTTCACTCCAGTGTACTAAGAGCTGATACCAAAAGGTAAGCAATGAAAAGCCGTTTGTGCACAGTTGCAGCATGAATATAAACAGAGACAAAATTAGCAAATCAAATAGAATAAAAAAGCAGTAGCAAAGAATAAACAGAAACATAAAAGAAGCCATCTGGAATCAAAGATACTCAAATGACAGGGTAGGAAACTGAGGCAGACAAAAGCAGAGATTACACTCTTAAATGAAAGCGTTAGGGATATTATTGCTTTAATTCCCTTTGAATATGGTTATGAAAGTGCAGCTGAGAAGTGTGAGCAGTAATGTCTTTTGACAGTAACTCCAGAGGCTCCAAGTTACAGGATTCTGGGATCTTAAATGGAACCTTTGTCATCCATGGACATGTCTGTTTCCTTTCTGAAAGTGTTCCAAGTACTGACATTATGTCAAGTGCATCAAGTCTGTGCCCCAATTTGTCATTACCCTGAATAATAATGCGGAATATTTCTCCTCTTCCCCATTGTGCACTTATAATTCCCATTACTAAAGATGGGATCAGCCTATCCGTGGAGAAAATGACAGATTCTATTAAACTGAAATTACATTCACTTTATTAATTCTGTGTTGTGTGCAAGTGAATCAAATCTATTTATAATAGTTTAATTATGAATGATTCTTTAAACCTTCGGTCAACAATAAACATGCTCATTGTCCATTATGTGTCAGAGCACATCAACAATACCCAAAAAAACCTTCTGTAACACTTAATGCTGTTGATATTTTTAGAAAAAAAAAAACAAACCTGCAAAGCCACTTACAGAAAGAAACATGTGAAGAATAAGGTGCATTACAGTCTTTGAAAGCACTGACGTATACATAAAAATGATTGTAAAAGTCACTAAAACCCTTCCACACTTTCACAGAATGAGCAAGAGCTTTTTGGAACGCAGCAGTTTCAGAAAAGAGTCGTAAAAAGCTGAAAATTCCATCTCTAAGTTCATTAAATGGGGTCTGCCTCATAAACAAGGGATTTTATTGCAAGCCACAGGTAAAAAATAGACGAACCTGAAGCATTAGGGTAGTGCTGGTGTGTTGTGTGTGTACCTGTGGAACAGCAGGTGAAAATCAGTGATGCACCCTTCAAAAAAAGATTCCAGATGTAGGAAGGAGAAGGATGATGCAAATTTTAAAATGAAGTTTTAAGGGCAGATGATTCCTTTTCCCTTGAAACAAGTACGGGGTAATTCCCTTGTAATTACATGAGGATGAATTAATTACTTTCTAACAAACTCAAATAAAATCTTGACTATATAATGCCACCTTCTCTTTTCTTAATTAAAAATGTCCAGGAGCATTTTCATAATATGCATATTTCCTTCCCCCCCCGCCTCCCCCCCTTCATGTGACTTATCTCTATATTTATGCTTTTTTTTACTAATACAAGGAAATTGGGAATACAAATCCTTCTTTTGATGATGCATCTGTTACGGGCTGGGCTGTGTCAAGTTGTGCATGAACACTGCACCCAGAGAGGACTGGAAGTGTCCAAGCCTCCTACAGAGGCCAGTCCACATCTTTGTGCTCATCCTGGGGATGGACCAGCCCCAAGTGCATTATGTACTTTCCTGATGGTGAACACATGGCTGGAACGTGAGATTTGTTGTGCTGAGCAACCTGTTGTTTTGACTGCCATGGGTTTGCCAGGTAGCTGACTGAGAGCAGGTGAGACAGTTTCCATCTGCAGAAGAGACTCATAAATCTGCTCAGAATTGCAAAAGAGCTTCACCAGCCTCGCTTGGAGCTCCTGCAGCCTCTGTCCACGCAAAGCCCGTGTCATGGTTTAGCCCATCCCCCTCAGTTTTAGAGTAGTTTTAAGCCAAGAAAACGTTGTTTAAAATATAACAATGAAATATAAAAATGAACAAACAGCTATTGAATAGGAAAATTTCATAGCAGTACCACTCTCCTGGCTTTGTGCTTTGCTGCAGAGTGGTACTTTTGCATCTATAGGATATAGAGGCTCTTTGAATAAGTTTCCTCACTGCATTTCCTCTGATGTTGGTTGTAATGATGCATGTTTGTCATGTATGTGCATGGGAGACTCTAAATATGTGCTATGGATTGAAGAGTGTGTTGGCATTACTTTTAGATGGTTCTTAGTGAAAATAACACCCTGTGTGTGCTGTTACTGTTAATCCTGGCTTCGCTGATTACCATCTGTGTTATAGGATAGAATAGCAAAGGAATTAATGAAGATTAGAAACTGCTGTGGTCCGAGGGTTCATTTGGAAATGAAGTTAATTTTTTAGGAAAAAAAATGGACTGTGCTGAGGATACATGGGAGCCATTAGTAGGACATTAATACAGGGCATCTGCATCACCATTAAAACTAGGAGAGGATCCAAAACCTTTCCTGCCGCCATAAATCCAGGCACGAATTGGGTGATGGAGTTGCATCTGCTGCTTTGAGGGAGAGAGGTGTTTGGATTTATAGTCCCTCAGGTAAGGCAGTGATGGAGGAAGAAGATTCCACTTCCTTTGAAGTCTAATGAACCCAATCTCACATAATGGAAGTGAGTTGGAACGTGCTGTTTTCCAGTAAATACACTTGTCTGTTTGTTTTGGGGTGCTGTCTGGTAGCGGGATGCAGGGGCTGGTAGAGATGTTTTTTTTTTCTAAACAGAAATTCTTGTTGCATTCTCAGTGTTGCTCTGAAAAGGAAGAGGTCAGCCTTCAGGCACAGGTGTAACAAATAAAGCTATAGATGTGGAAAGCAGTTTCATATTTACATTTGTGAGGCTTTTTCAGCAGAAACTGATATTCATTTATCATATTCATTATGCCTCTCTATCATTCACCTCGACCCTATATAATTATGTGTTTAATGATCTTTAACCTTCACATGAACACAGCTTGCTGAAGCTTGACGATTGCAGCAAATTATCATTCCTGTCTGGTAGAAGAGAGGAAATATTACTTGGGAAAAAATACTGTGCTATCTGACTCAGAATTTAACTTTTTTAAATAGATGATGATATTTAATCCTAAATCTAAACAATACAATTATTGTGAAAAACTGACTCTTCCGTAGGTCGTTTACTATAAAATTCAGAAATTAGCGTGTAAGGACTTAAAAACTTAGGGAAGCTGTCTTAACCTGTCACTCTGGATGCTCATTATAGAAAGTACATATGATTTTAGTAAATGCCACATTTATGTCTTATTTTTTATTAAAAAGCTAAAAAAAAAAAGTATTATCAGTTTTGCCACTATAAATCTTCTGGTAAAAAATACTGATCTTCCATTCATCACTCAATTTCAACTTAAATATTATAAAATGCTCCTGTCTCTTCCACTTTGTTTAATGTCTAGCCCTTCATTTTATAGTGTTTCAAGTAGCAATATCAATTTCTCTCTTTTGATACAAAGGCATTTAACTTATTAGAGGAAACGATTAATAGTAATCAGAGGCAGTTTTTTTCATTTTAACTGTTGGTATCTCGGTGGCACTGCAAAGGTTTTATAGCTCTGCACTAATATCCACCAGAACTGATTTATGAGCCATAACTGCTGTTGGATATTATGGGTAAAACCTGAGATTGTACTGACAGCCTCTCCTACTTACTAGCAAATAGAAAATGGGAGAATCTTTGAGCATTCTGAGATATCTGTGTGGATATCTAGTTTACCCTGCCAGTGCCTTCTTAGAAATTCAGATTACAGTCTTTCAGTATGTGGCTGGGTGAACTGAGATGTTCCCAGCCCCTTTGCTGAGCTCTGCCTGTCCAGACAAGTGATATTACATCACTGTAATCCAGCCATGAATATCCTGCCAAAACCTCCATGTGCAATTTTAATAGGATATAGATTTATTCAGGGATCAAACAGATGCTTAAATTATAAACAATCCGTCTAAAACACAGATTCTGGATTGATCTTGACGGGCTCTGGGGTCATAAGGGTCATAAAGACAATAATCTTAAAGGCAAAAAAGAGTTGTAATAACTTTCTGAGCAGACAAAACTGTGGTACCGACCAACAGGAGAGTTCTATAACTGAGTAAATGATGCTGATTGTTCTCAAGCAGGAATTGACAGCAGGTCGAAAAAGAAAAACATTGAATTTTTGGAAAAGGGGCTCAGCTGTCACTTGACATTTCTGTGTACGTTCATGTGGGCTGGGTAGGAAGAGTGAACTGGATCGAGTCACACACATTCACACCTAAAGTGCTTTTAAAAAGCTGTTAAAACAACGGTGGTGTGCTAAGACCTTGCCCAGCAAAACACAGGGGACGAAGTTACACCTCGTGCAGTTGGTGGGAGTTGTGCTGTTACTGCGGAGCAGGGAATGCTCTGGTGGCTGGGGTTTTGTTTGTACAATAAACCAGAACAACGGGAAAATCAGCCCTGGCCGCTGTTGTCCACTGGGCTCATTGCAGCAGCTCCAGATTCCAGTTTTCTAAGGTCCTGAGCAGCCGAATTGCTGAGCAGGCCAGCTGCAGAGATAACAGGGTGTGACCAGCTGTCTGCTGAGGAACCTGCAGGGCTACTGGTCGTGTGACATAAGACTCTCCTTGTGGCTTGGCTGTAGCTGCTCCTACGAGGCTTATTTTCCTCACCTACTTTAACATCCTAATGCAGGTTCTTATATCAAATGATGATGCTGACAAAACGAGCAAACAGGAACACGTCTAGTAATAGTTGTTATGTTGCAACCTAAACAGGTTGTGTGTATTTCCTTCAGTATGACTTTTGTGAGACAGAGATAAATAAAAATAGATGCAAGTTACATTTGTAATGTCGTGTTATTCACTTCTCATTGATCATGTTGACTGTGGTAGCCTTATTAGTAAAGAGAATTTAAAACGTTATTACTGTATATTTAAGTTATTACCCTATATTTTAAACGTGTTGACACTAGCACATATGGTCTAGCAAGTGACACGCTCACCTCACAACTTAAAAATTATTGGAGATAATCTGATATTTATTACTTGGCTCTGAGCCTACAAAAAAAAAAAAAGGAAGTCCTTTGTCTCCAGGTTTTTAATGAATAAAAAAAATTCAAAGTAAAGAAGAAAACCTTTCTTATACTGATTCAGATTATTATAATCCTGTCTTGTTTTTTGCAAAGCCACATGCAAATGAAATACAATTGTTTTTTCTAATGGGGCTTTTACAAGAATGGGAAGATGTGTGTAAGGGTTCTTGTTTCTTTTGAGCACCCACTTTGAGAATAAAGATCTTAGAATCTTTTAAGTTCTGCCAACAGGTGAGTTATGACACAGTTCTGAATTCCTGTCTGTTACAACATTCCATAGATGCCAGTGTTCAACCATTTTCAGTCACCTGGAAATCAACTGAAAGTAATAACCAAAAATAAGAAGCTTGATTAAAGCATGTATTATTGTTAACCCTTCACTCACCCTTTGATATAATAGGTTAAGGACATTTTGTACTTGTTCATTTTGTCTGATAATGGTTCTGAAGGCATTTACATTTTAGAATAGGGATTTAAAATATATATATAACAGCTGCTTTTTAAATAGAAAGTCTAATTATGCCTATGATTGCATTCACTTTTGATTAGTATGCATACAAATCCCTGCTCTTCATGTGTATTCAAGCTGAGCTATGGATCACTGGTGCCAGGATTGAAGTACAAAGGAACAGCTTGACAAAATGTATGATTAGCCCAAAGCAAAAGAAAAAAAAACACCCCAAAATTCTGGGTGTACACTTTTTGGTCTCTAAAATAATTCTTTTTTTCCCCTTTTAGTTACACACAGACCTGGACCCTGGCAGCAGCAAAATCAAGTATATCCTGTCAGGAGACGGAGCCGGAACAATCTTTGTGATCAACGACAAGACTGGAGACATTCACGCCATGAAAAGGCTTGACCGCGAGGAGAAGGCTGAGTACACTCTGACAGCCCAGGCAGTGGACAGGGACACAAACCAGCCCCTGGAGCCTCCCTCGGAATTCATTATTAAGGTTCAGGACATCAATGACAATCCCCCCGAGTTTGTGGATGGTCCCTACCACGCCACGGTCCCAGAAATGTCTCTTGTAGGTAGGTATGTCTGAACACCAACAGCCTCTGACTGCTCCCATTTAAACCGTGCCAGGGTGCCGTGGAGCTGCTGATGAATAGTAAGATATTTATTATGTTGTTAGCATTAATTTGCATGCTTTCAAATCTCCTCTTGGCCGAAGCTTTCATCTGCAGCACAACAGTAGAGTCCCTTAGTAGTAAGCAAATGACTAACAGCTGTATTAATGTGTCTGTCTTTGTCCAACAACACTTTAATGGGCTAAATTTATATTTCCCTTATGACGTTGCAGTTGAGAGTGTTGTTGAGAAGGATTTATCAAGATTTGCTCCGGCATGACACTCTAATCCTATTGATATTTTGTTGATGTTTAATTATCTGTTTGTGTGTTTTCATACACTTGCAGTGTGTTGATACGAACTTATTTGTTTTCCTCTAAGTGCAACCGTAATCAGCAAAGACATTGGAATGAAAGATGGGAATTGATGGTTAGACTCCAGAGTGGACTTAACCAATTAGCCATAGGATTTGCATGGATGATGGAAGGGGGAAACAGAGAAAGCTGTGGAAAAAGATGGTGAAAAGGGAAATTAACTGTGTGAAAGCAGAAAAAAGAAAAGAGTAGAACATAATCTTCTTAATATGTTTTACTTATATTTATTCATCTTGTCGGATTAGTGTGAATCTATTTTCTCATGGATTAATATATTAGAATTTTTTTTTTCAAAGTTTGTCCCTTTTTCTGTGTTTGCAAATGTATAAATATGTATTTAGAGAGGTAGATATTGATGTACTCAGGTCCTGACTCCCTACCTACACATATTGAAGCAGGTGATTTTTAGCTCTCACTGAAGCAGAAGGGAAGCAAAGCCATCAAACCAAGAGACTTAATTTCAGGGCAAAAACAAAGACATCAAAATCTGGCCATGAAACGCAGAGGAAACTCTAGTGTATTTTAGTGTTAGGTGGAGGGTAAAGTGCTTTTCAGTGGTTTGTCTACATCTGTCAAAGCAAGGTGATTGAAGGAGTGCCAAGGCACTTTGTAAAATAAAGCAGCACCCTATCACAAAGTTTCAAAAACACCCTTCTGTCTTATTTAGTTAAAAAGAGGAGGCATGTGAGAAGCCAGAACCTTCCCCTCACTCACACCCAGTACAGTGAGTTGCAGAGTCATTTTCAGTTACAAGGCTGGTGACTAGATGGTGATACCTGAGCCTTCATGTCTTTAATCAACTCTTCTCCAACACATTTTCATATCTTGGTTGCATTGAATTGCTTGTTCTGAAGCTGATATGTGAATTTTCAAGCCTGCACGTCAGTTCTTTTACTAAAACATAGGCTTAATTTGTTTAGTTACTTTTAATTATACAGCAGCACAAACATAATATGGCCCTGCTTTCAGAAGATATTTTTGCCAAGCTCTAGGTGAGAAAATGACTTAATTAAATAAAATAACATAGAGTAAAAGAAAACGAAAAAAAAGCAGGGAGTGGGAGAAGGAAGAAGGAAAATTGAATGCTATTATTCTCCATATGAATGGTACTCTAGGAAAAAGAAAATGAATATATATGCAAACAAGAAAAGATGGTTTCTGATCAAAATAATTTATATCCGTGCATATGATCAATCTTTATAATCTGTAATAAAGATATGGCCCCCATCCAAGGAGTATTCAATGTAAAGAAGAGGAGGGGGAAAAAAAACTCAAAAACTTTGATGGGAAACTAGTCAGGAGATTAGATGACTAAAAATCTAGTGAGTTGTGTAACTTGAGGTTTAAAAGGTGGTAAATGCAATGGGACCAAGGCAGTAAAAGAGAATGAAAGATGAGAGATTAGTAAAAGTGAGGGAAAGTGAAACAACTGAGAAAAAAGTTAGGGTGAAAGAGGAGGGGAAAATGTAAAGAAAGGTCGTGGGAGATGAATTATAAGATAAAACTTAATCTGGGAAAGCTATAGATAGCTAAAAGAGTTGTCTCCTGGAGGATAGTACTTCACCTGTTCCCCTGACATTCTGGGGGAAAGAGAAACAGTTTTTCGTGGAACTGCCTCTGCAATGCCATAGTTCCACAGTTTTATACATTCTTAGGCTGATTGCAGAGTTTTATCCAACAGCAAGTTTGTTCTAACAACACAAATAAAGGTAGAAATTCGCAGTAGATTATCTGAGAGGTCGGAGGTTTATTACTGTAACTATGCAAGTTTTGCTCATTTATTCCTTATGATCCCCAGACCTTCCATGTGTTTCTGTGACATTCCTAACTGTGAATGCTTTCAAGCTGCGTCTCTAAAGAAGCACAAACACGCACTCCTGCTCTTTTGTTGAGAAACAAAACCTAATTCTCTGCTGTTGCTTCAGAACTCAGACATTGTTTCCCATTGCATTGCATTGCATGGGTCATGAATGACTGTAAAATCTGTGCAGCACAGGCAGTGTCTTAATCTCTGATGGAACCAAATTTCACGCCTGAGAAGTGGAAGATGAAAGTGTGACTGTTGCTGTTACTGTTTCCTTCTTCTTTCCTCTCTTGACGCACAGGTAACAACATCAAGAGCCTCACTAAATGATTCTCTGTAAATTATTTTTACTTCCTAGAACTTGTTTCAGTCCTCTTAAAATTACTTAACTCCTCCATGATGTTTATAAGAAAACTGTCTCCTTTCAGAGTTCAAGGAATTTTTATTCCCCCCCCCCAAGAGTATTTCTCTTCCATTATCCACTTAATTCCCCTTAAAGAGATCTCTACCCACTGCCAAGTGCAGCCTTGACATTTGTACAACACAGGCATTACTAGGCAGTGCTCTTATTCAGGATAAAACAAAGTTCTCCTAAACCTTTTCTTTCAAAATGCTGATATCACTTCTGCTCTGAAACAGAAGAGGAACTCATATGCTATATATATATTTAGTACTTATGTAATGAGGATGCAGTACAAGGCATTTTATTTTTGGATGTCGGTGGAAAGCAATTTATAACATACAGATGAAGGCAATAACCTTCCATTGTTCTGTGCCACAGAGCTGAGGCTCTAACACAATGCAGGGTTTCTAATAGTTGTGTTACATCTGGTCTTGTGTTCCTTGCTGGGAGAGATGTGTTACTGATAGTCAGTGGTATCTTTGCATAAGTATCCAGAACAGGAATGATACGCTCTGGGGGTGGGAAAACTGGGTTCAAACTGATGGAGAGTAAGGGTTAGGTGGGATATTGTGAAGAAACTCTTCCCTGTGAGGATGGGGAGGCCCTGGCACAGGTTGCCCAGAGAAGCTGTGGCTGCCCCATCCCTGGAAGTGTCCAAGGCCAGGTTGGACGGGGCTTGGAGCAACCTGAGCTAGTGGAAGGTGTCCCTGCCTATGGCAGGGGGTGGCACTGGATGAGCTGTAAGTTCTTTCCCAACCCAAACCATTCCATGATTTCATGATTCACCTCAGTGTCTGTGCCAGCCTTCTGTGTGATGTGGAGGAGTGTGTGTGTGGCAGTGGGTGAGATCAGCACACAGCCTCGGCCACGATCTGCCCTGTTTGAGTTTCACTCTATGTTTTGGTGATATCTGGAAAATCCTGCTTCCCTGCTAAAACAAAAGGATTTGCATGGCTTTCCTCCCACTGCTGGGAGCAAAGATGATTAGTATTATCCTGTGTTATCTGTGGTGGGAATGATGCTCACTTTTCAGCTGCCTTCACAGCACACACACCCACACACGTACCGAGTGCTGCACCGCGTCACTGTGCTCAGAGTTATTTTGAAATAATTTATTTCTCTCTTTGAGGAAAGGGAGCAGCACGTTCCAGAAAAAAAAAAAAAAAAAGACCAAACAACCAACCCCACACCAACTTCTGAGAACTAAATTGAATCTTCCCTTATTTCGTCCTTGTGATCTTTGTTTTTTAATGTAATTCCTACATAATCTACCATGGTAAGCTCTGTTCCCCAACTCCAAAAATGATGAATTTGCTTGTGAAAGCTAATAGTGGAGAATATGTTCTTTGCTGAAACTGTGCACTTTAATCTTTTAATTCTGACAGTAATTATCTTAAGGAATTAAAGAAAAAAAAGTGAAATCTGTGGAATCACTTAATTGTGACAGTATTGGATTTCACAAATAGGAAATAAATTAATTTGTCTGTAAACCTTGTTTAATCACTTTTAAATGTAAAAGGCCACACTGGGTTAAAAACCCAGTTAAAACCTTAAAAAAAAAATAAATTATCTAAGCTTCTGGAAGGAAGAACCCCATGACTCTTTTCTTTTTTCTCCCCATTTTTCTGTGAGCTCTGTATCTATGCCTGCAATGAAGATAGACAGAATATTATGTAAATGAATGAGCAAACTTAGAAGATCCACAAGGGTAATTAGAACTAGTCCTGTAAGTTATTTAAAGAAAAAAAAATAATGAAGAAAAGAGAAAAAAAGATAAACACACCCCCTCCCTGGAGTATGTTCTATTTCTGTATTACCTGCTCAGCCACACACAGACATGAGTTCCCCAAAACATGCTGCAGAGGTGGTAATGGGAGCCAAAGTACATATTGCCTCCCAACGGTTTAGTTTCAGGATCCTTTTTTTTCAGGAGAGGGATGAGGAGTGAAATTTCCTGATTTCCTTCTTAGCGCAGCCAAGGGTGTTTAGACAGCGATTGTCATGTTGAAAGACAGGAGACGACGGAACCAGAGTGACAAACGTGCTGGTGAAATAAAAAAGGACACAGATGGAAAAAGAACAAAAGCACAAAGGGAGAGAATTCTCTCACACTTTGCCTGAATTAAGGTAAACAGACAAACTTTAATAATCTCCAAATATTATGGATTCCCCTGACTGTCTTAAAACACATGCAGTGGAATTCAGTCTATTATCAGTCTAAAAACACTGTTGCCTTTAACACTTGAAAATAATAACAACGTGAAAAAGCTTAGAACAACATTTTTGTCCTTAAATCCTTCCATGAAAACTACTTACTGGGGGGAAAAGGTCTTTACTGGAAATGGGTTTAGGCTTTTAGTTGAGTTAGAATATCAATTTTCAGTTTTGGCACAAGCACATCTACTTAGGAATGTTTCCCTTTGAATCAAGGTTTGCCCTTGATTGCACCACTGCAGATTAGAAATTGCATCATTTTTATTCTTTTTCTCAAAAGCAGAGTTCTTTGGTTTAGCCAGGTTTAGTTAGGAGCACACTGTACACAGTGCAGCTTTGCTTTCCACTTCTCCCAAAGATATTCGTTCTCTTCCAGTTACAAATCGTTTGCAAAAGGGCAAAATCTGCTGCATATGAAATCAACATTCCACGTCTGATATGAATAGTGATAAAATAACTTGACAAATTAGCAAGTTGTGATAAAAACCTGACCTGAAATGTTATCAAGATCAACCACACAGTCTTACTGGGTTTTTTTCCTATGTATTCATTGATTTTTGAGGAGCAGAGCATGACTGTTAAATCAATGATGGTTTGTGACAGAATTGTGGAGTAAAAGGGCTGCATTACTGGGGTCAACTACAAATTAGCCCAAAGGGTAAGTGCAAAGGCAGTGCAAAAGTTAAGGGGAAAAACCCAGCAGATGTTGTAAAATACGGCATCGATGTAACAGCTGTTAAAAAAAAAAAAAAAGGATGTTTTCATGTTGTCTTGTTCCTCTCCTTGTTCATCTTGTGCATAATCACATTCCCCGGCTGTGGTACCATTGAACATTTTATGTGAGAGATTTATTTAGTGAGCACCACATATGCATTTAAAATCATCACACAGAACCTTGAGGAACTGGGCAGGATATATTCAACACCTGGGCTCTCTGCTCCCTAACCTGACTTGCTCCTGAGCCTTGAGAAAACCCGTTTCTGAGGATGTGCTCTTACATTTGTACTTTTCCTTTCTCACGAGGTCTGATTAAAAATGTCATTATCTTTCGGTGGTGTTCTTAAATGATCAATAAGGATCTTAAATGGTCATTGTGAGCTTGAGGGCCATGGATGAAATTGATATTGGTCTTTATAAGCCAACCCTTTAGTTGTGCCCACCTGTATCATCCGGAGTGTACTGAGCTGGTTGATGGACAACACAAAACTGCCCAAATCAGTGTGGTTGCTCAGAAGAGTTCATACCAATGGCAGCAAGTACTTGAATATTCAGGTTCTGAAGCCACTGTCTGGTTCTTAGAAGCAAGTCCTACCATGTCTGTGCAAAGTATGGAGCTACTGATGTGTGCTGGTTCCTTAGACAAATGCTGCCTTCCTTCCTCTCCATTCAGTGGCAGCAATTTGTCACAGATTTTCCATTTTTTGCACACATGCATTCCCTTTGCACGAAGGGAAGTTGTGGAGGTGACAGCTAGTGAAGATAAACTCCACAGGAGAAATCCTCTTAGATCAGACTCGGAGTCACAGTTCCCTATGGAGTTCCATCCAGAGGAACATGTCTTCCTATGATGTTCCTGTTTCAAGGACAAGGATGGACAGACAAACACAGCTTATGTTGATCATGTGATGGCAGAGCAGAGAAAATTTTGGCAGTTTTAGGTGCAGGGTTCTCTAGTCCTGCTGTTGTTTTCCCAGATGATTCCTGCCTCATAGCCACAAGCATCTTGTTCTTGTTGCAGGTATTCTGCTTCTGAAATCCTTTGGGGTTACTTCCATTTGTACATATCAAACACATCATTGTCTTTGTGTTCTGTGACTGTATGAAATTAAGTCTTACTCAGGGTTCTGATACATTCTCTTTTGCTTACAAGTTTAAATCTCCTCTTAGCGTGGATTTTTCACCACCTGGCCAAAAAGGTGTTTCAAACAGTGGTAGGGGTTGAAAGTGTGCCATCTCATTTTTTCCAAACAGCTTGGCTTGTGTCATGAGCCCATTTGCTGGCCAGTGGATGTTTCCTAAGTGGAAAGCAGACAGATGAGAGCAAGCAGAGCAGCACAGATCTCTGCCAGACTGAGGCTCTGTGAGATGCCACACAACTGGTCAGGAGCATACTCTCACTCTTTTCAACCATGGAAAATGCAGACCAGCTCTAACCCTGAGGTAGAAACTTCTAGGTCAGAAAATTAAATTCAGTGTGGTTATATTTTCACAGAAACTCTTATTAATATGACTCCTATTACTCTGTTAGCACAAAGACTATACTTGAGAGCATGGGGAGCAATATTCCATTTAAAACTCCTAATTCAGGTGGCCTTTGTTAGACATCTCTCTTGGAGGGACGCACTTGATATTTGGCAAAATAAGACTGAGGTGCAACTCAGGCACTGGTCATTTCCCACCCTGCCCAGAACTGATACTCTGTCTTTGTTTAGCTGCTGAATCTGCAGCACTTACTGTTTCTCCCTGAAAACAGCCCAGCAGTTGCCCCTGGAGCTGCTGTCACGCGGCTTCCTCGGGAATCCGGTGCTGGAGATTCCCCTGTGCCCTTTCCTGGGGGCCCAAAGGGGCTCTGCTCTGCCATGTGTCGGCTCTACAGGGGCCTCAGGGCACGGTATTTCAGAGTCTGCTTTTCCACCCTGCATTACAGTTGGTGGCATTATGGGCTTCCCTCTCCCAGGCAAAGCTGGCAGAGCGTCCCGGCTGGGAGGTGACACCGGCCGCTCTCTGTTCTCACCACGGAAAGTCACAAATGAAAGCATTTCTGCAGTAAACAGCCAGGGCTGCTTTATTATTTATTTACTTTTTTTTACAATACACTCGAGCATAACCTGAAACTTCCATCGAAATCAACAAGACTTATGGTATCTTTTTTTTTTTTTTCCCTCCTGCTTGGTAATATAGTGTACAGTGATCATCCAATTTTACTGCCTTTGCCTGGGGACCTCACAGAACGAATGCTGATGAAATAGTCAATTGATTAGAGACAAGCAGTCTTTCAAAAAGTCCTGAAAAGAAGAGTAGCTATTTCCCACTTCTCTCACAAATATCAATTAATATTCTATAGCGAGGGTGATATATAAAGGGAGGATAAAAAAAAAAAAAAACCAGCATGAAGGAAAACATAATTCTTTAAGCCAAACATAAAATATATTTTACCCTTCTACTGTTGCCTGTGATGTTCCAGACCATGTACTAATCCTAACAAACAGCCACCCAGGGGAATTTATAAAGGAATACCTGCAGGCTCTCTAATGGCACCATCTCATAAGTTGTAGCAAAAAAGAACTGCCAGCCTTAAAACGGAAAAGGCAGTGTCCTTTCTTGTTAGACCCACACAAGGTAAACCCAAGTAACATCAGCAAGGAGAATTGCCAGAGAGGAGTCTACATCCCTGAATCTGAATATACAGTCCTCACGTAAAATACTTCTTGTTTCAAAAAAATCCCATAAAAAGGCAGCATCGCAGTTCCTAAACAATTAGTTTATGCACAAAAAAATCGTAAGCTCTGCAGCTGATTAGATTTCCCAGCCCTGCCTTCCCCAGCCCTCATTATAAGGCTGGGAGGTGCTGAGCCTGCCCAGCTCTCTCGGCATGTACAGACGGCGTCTTTCTCCCAGGCAGAGCAGGCACCTCTCATACTTCTGCACTCACACATTTACATACAACACGTGGGTTTTTTTTCCCCATTTCCCTCACATGATAAAAAAAATCCTTAAAATGACACGTGGGCAACCCACAAAAACATTGTTGTGTTGCATGTGGTGGGTTGTTCAGTCGTTCAGAGGTTTTGACTCGTACACGTACTGTGCGATGTTAACAGTCTTCAAAGATTTCATTAACTTTCTAAACTATCTACTACAAAAATTGCATTGAGAAATATGGAACATTTGCAAGAAACAATTTGGATACCTCTCCTGTTTCTGGAGATAAACCTCACTAAGTATATCAAAGATACGAAAAGATTATTTTCCTTGTGGAACCAGCAGAGAGATTCTTGCATTTTCCTGCGTGGTGCTTTATAATTTATTGTAGATCAAGTTGCTCTTGTTGGATTCTTTCAGATACCTTCAATAAGTTATGTTTTCCAGGCGTTAAAACATTTGGTCTAGATTATCAATTCTTTTAGGGTACCACAAGCCACTTCCTACAGGTCTGTAGAGTACTGGGTTCTCAAATCTCTTTTTGTTTGCTTTACATACAACTACTTATATAAAACAAACTGGCAAAATAAGCAAGTAATGATTTGTCTCTCCAGTGTTTTGTGTTAGTTTTGAAAGACGGAATATGAGCTACAACAGTTGCAATTTACTACACAAAGTGTATACAGCTGTTTAGGTAAATATATAAGTGCACACAGGTGTTTATAGATACATATACACAAGAGGGAACGGCCTCAAGCTGTGTTAGGGGAGGGTCAGGTTAGACATCAGGAGGAATTTCTTCTTGGAAAGGGTAGTCAGGCCTTGGAAGGGGCTGCCCAGGAAGGTTTGGAGTCCCCATCCCTGGAAGTGTCCAAGGGAAGATTGGATGTGGCACTCAGTGCTCTGGGCTGGGGGACAAGGTAAGCATTGGGCACAGGGTGGACTTGATGATTTTGGAGGTCTTTTCCAACCTTAATGAGATATATATATAGAAAATAATGTAAATGAACCCAAAAGTCTTGCAAGGTTTCTGCTTGTCCTGTACAGTGGTGTGTCAGCTTTACATGCTTGAAGTTCCTGGAGTGCTGGTAGAGACTGGGGTGGCCTATTTTGAGCACGGAACATAAGAGAGGAGTCATTATTGTAATTTAAACATTTCAATTAGCTGGCTAGTTTAATTTGGATTCTTCTCTGGTCTTCCAAGAAAGGAGGATCCCAGAGAGGATGTCTGTCTCCCTCCCTTAGGTAGGTGATGCAGCAAGGTATCTAATTTAGCCAGTTGTGCCTAAAACTGAGTTGGATGAATAACCCTCTTTTTCTTCTTCCTTACCTTAATCATCATAAACAAGATCATGACAGCATCACAGTATTTCACTACTTAGAGTCAAATAAATTACAGCTGGGAAAGACAAATTACCCTATTAGTTAATCTTCCTGTCTTTCTAGGGTTTTCCCTTAGAATACATTATCCAGCATCCCGTGCAAGAGAGTGAACTCTTCAGTGAGGAGGATTCTGTTATTTCCCTTGGGGAGCTATTCCTCCTTGTACAATTTCTCATTGCAAGGAAGCTTTTGTTGTTGTTTTTCTCTTGGCAGAAGATTAAGTGAAGGCTTGTATCTGTGTATTTGTATGGTTCTCATCAGCAACACATCAGTATTACATCTGTAACACACACAAATTTTCTTTCTCATTTCTCCCTCTAGAAATGACTGTATATTGGATTTCTACCATAGATACAGGAGAATGCATTCTGACCTTCCTGTCTCCCAGCATGTCAAGCACAAGTTGCTCATTTTTCCCTCAGTGGATTATTCTGGCCCACATCTCTACCCCTTACCTCTGCTTCCATTCATTTTCCATCACTGAAAGGACTCCACTGGACACTTAGAAAGCAAATATTTTTCTGTTTTTTACATGCTTTCCTTTAAGTGTGAGAAGACCTGAAATACTCACCCAAGACCTCTGTCTCCTGTTCCCAAAGCAGACCTTAAAGCCCTTCCCTGATGCTGATGTCCTGTGGGCACTGTGGGGTGCGTGTGATACCTGCCAGCAGCACCATGTGCTGGCAGCATTCCTTCCCGTGGTGATTTACACCATGGAATCATAGAATCATGGAATATCCTGAGTTGGGAAGGACCCACAAAGATCATTGAGTCTAACTGGCCACAAAGGAAAACCTCCTTGCCTCTCTTCAGTTGTCTGTCTGCATTTCCCATTCCCTTTCCTGGTACTTGACTCTCGGAGTCTTTGGAAAGAGAACTTTCCTGGGCTGTGAGATCTGATCCATGTATCTGGATCTTAAAGCTTTTGCAATAAAGCAGCTATTAATGATGATAAAGATACATTCAAAGACAGTGTAGAAGGTAGGGGTGAATTAACATATGATCTGCAAAAGAACCCTAAACCTCATGCAACATGCCTCGTACAATATATCTTTGTATATTTGCATGAACACCAAGCTATGCAATGGTATTTTATATGTTTAATTTGCATATGTTAACAAGTTCTAAAGTGTGTTATGCAGATTCCTGTTTCATATACATTTTCTTTATTTGGTTAGTGAAACCTCTAATTCATAGATTCTGTGTTTGGAAATGGTCTGATAGAGAATAATAGAAGATGATAATGCTTAAAACCATGTTTTTGCATTTAAAAACCCAGAAACAACGAAAAACAAATAAGAATAACTTTCTGCAGCTTTGAGGCAGTAATAATTTACATGTCAAGAAGTTATGCAGGTTTTTATGAGATTATTGCAGTTTTATTCAATAAAAAATTGTTACCATGACAACAACTGTCATGCTACCTGTGAGATTATAGCAAAGAAGGCCAGTGAAGAAAAGGCTTCATTTTGGAAAGAATGTTTGTCTGACCTGCTGGAGACAAACAATGCCTTGCTGTGACCACCCCTGACTGCAGGGCTACTGTCAGCCCAACTCCAAGCCCAGCTAGAGGTTGGAAGCACAGTGATCCTCTTAGGAAAACAAAAGAGTTGGTAAATAATGGCAGGGCTTTGTCATGCAAATACTCTCCTAATGCCCTGTCAGGTTGGTAATCAGATCTTCTGAATGAAATGGAGATTTCAGCCTGCCAGGATCTGGGAAGATTAGGAGAGAAAGCGTGAATGAGACCAAAAAGGGCATCAGAAAAGCAAAAAAAAAAACAAAACCCCAGAAGTCCCTGGGAAGATGAGAAAACGTGGTTCCACTAGGTTGCATTGTGGTCACGTTATTTATTTTTACCAGCCATTACAATCTTTCAACAAAATGGTTGCTTCATTGACTATGGATTCATGTAAATTGCTGGCACCGGCTATGCATTACCTCTTCTAGAACATTCAAGTTTGATTTTTGGGGATTTTTTTTTCCCCCAGTACACACATTTCACTGCCACACACACAAAAAAAATGTGCTTTCCTACTCCCCGTGGCAGCATATGCATTTTTCTTTCTGACTAATGTGCAGAATGTGTACCCTGACTTGCACACAAAAACATAGCCAAAACAACAGAAAAGCATTGGCTGAGCTCACACATCTTATTTTTTTTTTATAATGGTTTTTAATCTTAGTTTGCCAGCAAACACGGGCTTTCTTACCTAGCCGTATAAAAATACTTTTAGTGTTAATTGTGTCTCTGATTGCTGGCCTGTTGCAAAAAGGAACTCTGACACTGAAAGAGTAAAACAATCAGCACTGGTTAATGGCTAAAGCACAGTAGAAGTGTTCATTAATTAAAATCTGTTGAATCTCTTTGCAGTCCATATTTATGGCGATTTAATTCATATTTAAAGGTCATTAGCATTGCAAAAGTGCATCTCAGGAAAAAATGGAGGAAGGTTTTTACTTAAACATCTTCAAATTTGCCTCATGCGTTGGAAAAAAAAATGGTTTTGGTTTGCACAAGGCAACATTAGGTACATAAAGAAAAGAAAGAAACAGTGATTATGTTGTTGGGCCAGATTATATAAAACTGCAATATTATTGTAATTAGGACAACAGTGACTTGGACTATAATAGTGGCTTTCTTGTAAAAATGGCACCATTTCAAATTTATAGTCTCTGGCTAAATGAGTTTGTTGTAGCATTGACAAAGAAACAAACACAAGCCAAATGCAGTCAAAATTAAACACAAACACAAACCTTTGCTGTTTATTTGCTGGGCAGAACCCAGAATGTTGTTTTTCCAGAGCATTTATGTAATAAATGCTCTCCCCTGCATTCTTACAGCTTTTTCAGTGCAAGATTTTTATCTTTAAAACTTTAAGCGCATTACGCATGTAAAAATATTTATGTACATGTAGTTTATAACTGTAGTGGAGTAAAATCCTGCTTAAATATTGATAATCCAAAGCTTGGAGAGTTCTGCTGTGAGATTGTCTAAATAACAGCCATGGCAGCTGCGGGTTCCTCTTTTTTCTGCATCGTTTTTCACCCTCAGTTCTCCAAACCTTTTGGTGCAGAGGGTTCTGTCACCTCTGGGAGTGGGATCGGTTGCTACCTCTGAACCCTTAGTGGAACCAGAGCAGCACTGATGGAGCAACATCACCTGCAGCTGCAGAGGGGACACTGTTTGCTCCTAAATATACTTCTTATTGCCGCTGTGAACAGAATAACGTGGCATATTTCACACCTGCAAAAGATTTGATTCAAGGCATAAAGAAAAAAAAAAATCAAATAGAAGGAGATAAAATTTAAACTATGCCAAAGCTTAACTAATTTCCAAAGTGGAAGCAATCTCTTTAATTTCTGTTTCATGATCGCTTACATCTTTCATTAACGATTTTCATCAGTAAGATCGTTGGGAGCAAATTACTGACTTTGACAGACCTTCTGAGAAGTGTGTGATGGTTGGAGATGAAGTGCTGAGTGGCAGAGACTGGGTGGGTAAGAAGCTGATTTCTAGGAGAAGGGAGAGTATTTTAGTTTTCCGTTCCCTTCATTAGTTATATTAGGTGAGATTATTGCATTTCAAGTGACCTGTAAGGGAAAGAAAAAGAGGGATGTGCCACTCCCCCACCTTCTGTGTGTGTAAACAATGAGTGGAAATGCTGACATACATATGACATGTGTATTTTTAATATATGTGTAAACTTCAGTTGAACTCGGGCCTCAATAAGTGATTAAATTTTTTTATATCAGAAGGAAAAAAAAATCTTGATAGCTGAGCATCAGGATTTGAAGCAGTGTTAGACACTGATTGCCTCTTTTTATTAGGGTGTATTCAACTTTAATATCTAATGAACACTTGGGATAAAGAATGCGCTTATCAAAGAATCAGCAGACCCATTTAAGTTTGGGAATCTCGAAATAAATATCTATAAAAAGTTCTTCAGAAATTCTCAAGTGAAATAAGATAAGAATAGACATTATATACCAAATCTTTCTAAACAAGCAATGTAATTATTTCTGAAGGCCTTTGAAATGAGAACCAGCTAAGCAAATCAAACACAATCTCTAAGAAGTCAACACTCTTACTTCTTTATTTTCCTTTGTGTATAAAGTATATAATGGAAACAAAATGAAACAGCCTAGATAAAATACTCCTACAAAAATTTTCACTTTTCTGTGATGAGCCTTATCTTATTCCAGCCCTGCCCCATTGTAGGATGTTCTGCACAAACCTCTTCTGTCTTTGAAGGTTACAAACCAAAGGTTTTAGGGTAGCAGCCACAGAAAGAGGTACATCTCCAGCTGAAGGAAGCTCTGACCCCCTGCATTCCTACCTGGTGTCACACACAGCTGAGAACTGCAGGGAATGTCATGCCAGGATGCTGAGGCTGTAGCCTGGATTTGGGGAGAGGGGAGGCACAGCCTGGCTGAGGGATTGCTGTCTGTGGGAACAGCAAAGGACTGCACTTGTACCTGGTGCAGGACTTGGGAAAGGTGAGACAACAGAACTCAGATATGTGGGACAATCCTGTTAGCTGCAGCTTTTCCTGCTCTGGAACTTCTGTGGGCAAGCCACGAAGGGGCCTTTTGTTCCTCTGTTCCTGCAACATCCACTCTCAAGCTTCCCGTAAACTTCCTTGCTGTTGTTCCCTATTTTGATTATTTTCTGCAGCCTGTGCCATGACCTGTGGGGGTGCCCCATGGTTGCTTCCCTGTTCCTGTTTATATTTTGCTGTATGTGAAGGAGGTCAGTCAGGGTATCACCTATAGGCAGAGGATGCTGTACTTGCCACAGGGCTGGGGACCACACTTGAGTCACCTGTCCCCTTTACCATTTCCACTCAAAGCTCCCAGGCACTGTCAGTGTCTGGGTGTACAGCAACATCTGTAGTTGGTCAGACAGCAAATTTTGGACATTAATTCCCTACAAACCAACCATCATGCCGAGGATAAAGTCCATTTCTCATGCCTGGTGGCAGGTTAAAGACTATTATATTAAAGGTTAGGTATAAGATCACCTTTCAACATCAAATTAAGCTTCAAAACAAGAACAGTTTACATGTTTGCAAGAACAGGTTCAGCAAGCATCTCTCAAAGACAGATGTAGCATAATATTCCTTTTCCAAGGGGTGCATCAGCTGCAGGACTCCTGTGGACCCTTCTGAGCAGAGGAGAGATTTTCCTGCCAGGTGGGGCTGTGGTGGAACTTGCACAGCAAACTGATCTGCCTCCCTTTGCTGATAATGTCCCCTCTAAGAATGGTTACATTTACACCAAAAATAAATGACCAGTACAACCCATAGGCATTTTCTCTCTAGTAAGATGTATTTCTACAACCCACATTCCCTTCCCTGGGAATGATCCCATTACTTCCACGCAGCAAACCTGCCGCAACTTCAGTCCCCGCAGAACTTGCAGTCCATGAGAGAGGTGTTATCCATCTTCCCAACCCCTGCCAGCCCCAAATCCTGCTCTGATGTTGGAAGTGGCCAGGTGGGAAACCGTGAAATGGCAGCTCCAGGGTCATATGCAAATCAAATCTAAATATGCAAACATTCCTCTAAATAATTTGCATGTGCTGTAACCCACAGAAGTGCCCGGAGCCATATCAGCTCTGTGCCTGCAGGGAAAGAGGGTGAGAGCACCGGGCAAGGATGTGCCAAAGGGATCTCCTTCCCCTTTGCTTTCCTGCTCCTGTCCTGAAGTGACCTGTCTGTCCTTTGGATTCAGCAGCACACAAAGTGTGGGAAGGAACAGGAGACATATCCAGGAAGGGGCAGATTTGGGTGGGTGCTATAATTCTTCTTCCTTTCTGAGCATAAGGATCGTACTTCAGCCCTTATCCTCTCTCCTGCTCTTGCTGTCTCTCCTTCTGTAGATAGTCTTAATTGTACACCTAGTTAATGCCATCATACTTTTATTTCAGCCAAAACAAGGTCTCTGCAGCAACCTCAATGCAACCAACTGAATTTCATTCCATTTTGATTCTTACAGAAATGGCTAGTGCTACGTTGCCTAAAAAAACAAAAAGGGCAATTTTCTTTAATTTTTTTTCTATTTATTTTTTGTCAGAGTATGGAATTATAACTCTGGCTAGACAATGGCCCCCTGAGTGGCAGATACTCATTTCAGAGACAATAGTTGTTGTCCTAACTCTGTCACTGTGGCCACATCAAATCATTATCATGGCTGCAAGCCAAGGGAAGAAAAAAGAATCCTCTTTATTATTGTTTTTCAGTGTGGTCTCTGTAACTTGGCAAGGTTCTTTCAAATGTGGAATTGTGTTTTAAACGCAACATATTATATTTATTATTAACCTCATATTTCGTATGCCTTTGATATGATTCCTTTGCAAATGTTTGAAGTCTACACAGATCTATCAGGTAGATTTAAATGCATTCTACAAAGAAACCTTAAATAATACAGATACTAAAAGGGTTTTTGTTTTACCCAGAAATTCAGGCTGCTGGCATCTATCAGCTTGAAGGAAAAATGTTTTGCTTCTGTTCCACAAGTAATGTTTTAACTTGTTACCGATGGTGTTTTCTTCTCTTATTATTGTTATACAGCTCACAAGGAAATGAATTTTTGTTTCAAATTAGTTTCTGAGTGAGATATGCAAATTTCTAGTGAGTGTAAACACTAATTGTGTTGCATTCTTTCTGTTTAGGCACCTTTGTTACTAAAGTAACAGCTACAGATGCAGATGACCCGGTGTATGGAAATAGTGCCAAGCTGGTTTATAGCATTCTGGAAGGACAGCCTTATTTTTCTATTGAGCCACACACAGGTGGGTGACTCGGAATATGAATCCCTGCGTTATGAAATGGCCTTGAGCTGCACCTGGAGAGGCTTAGGTTGGGCATCGTGGAAAGGGCTGTCCAGCCCTGTGATAGGGTCCCCATCCCTGGGGGATTTAAAGCTGTGTGGATGCGGCACTGGGGGAGATGGTTTAGTTCTGGGCTTGGCAGTGTGGGTGTGGTTGCCCTACATGATCTTAAAGGTCTTTTCCAATGGAAACAATTCCATGATTGTATTTGTACAGGTGACCATCCCGTGCCTCTTCTGTACCCCATGAAGCAGTCAGGGGGGGTGTGTATCTGTCAGCATCACCCAGGGCTAACAGGGTCTGACCTGTGTTCCCTCAGAGTCTCATCCTGTGAAAACAGAAAATAAAAATATGTATCAATGACAAGGGGAGTCGGGGGTGATGGTAAAGTTGCAGAAGTTACCAAAGCCAAACTGAAGGCAGAGAAAGAGCTGTGAGTCTTATAACTGATCAGGGATTTTAAGGCTTGGCACAGGGACTGTAATGATCATAATGTAATTTTCAATATGAGACTATAGCATTTCCACTCAAAGAAAGGATGGTTTAGCTTGGGAATTTTAGTGAATATATTTTGTGTTTCCATTAAAATTATTCTTTCTTGCTCGGGTGGATCAATCTGGGGAGAGAAAGAGCATCACACTGAGTGTTGATGTGGGGTTTTATGAGCATGCATTTAGGATGACTTTATTTCTCTGTGGTTTTATAGTCTTGCAAGTCATCTAAAAGAAGTGCCAATAAATCCATTCCCTCTTGTCTTCTGGACATGTGTCGTACTTACAGTAAATTCATATAACTTATGTCTAAAAAGTATTTTTTAAAGTGATTTGGTTTTATTTCTAGTATTCTTCCACTTGTTACTAGAAGCTCTTTTTAATCACTGTGAGTCAAGCAGCTGTGATCTCCTAAGGAGAAGAAATCTTAAACTCATTTTAAAACATACAAAAAACCTCCTGACTTTATACAACTGTAAAGGATTAAAACAAGAATAAAAATTCTTCCTCTCATGCAGATTAACTAAATTCTAAAATAAATGCTAGGAGAAATTATTAAAGGATGCTTTTAATAGATCAAGTGTACTAAGTTTTCTCACCAACACTGAACACAGTACTCTTGTGCTCTTTAAAATCTGGAATGTCTTCAAGTCTTTCTGGTGAAATTGTATGGAAAAAACTATTTCCCATTCCTGGAAATTCCCTAACTTGTAGGAACTTCATGTAAATAGTGTACATCAATAACATTAATAGATTGATGGATTAATCCATTGAAGTGTTGTCTTCTAGTTGAAGGACAGCTCTCCTAAAAATGAAAGTGACCTCCAGAATGCGATTCAGTCTTTTATTTTTATTTTGCACGTAAAATAGAGTTTCATGGAGAATAACTCCAGCACAGTACAATGGGAAAAGAGCAGCTTGTTCCAAAGATAAGTATGTCAAGAGGGGGTTACTGGTGAAGCCCCTTTGTTCCTGCTGGCTGAGTTGTCACAAGTCATGTGGAAATATAACTCTGCCCAGACCTCTGACCATCAAGTATCAAAGGATACTGTTTGATTCCTTTAATATTACAAATTATTGCATGCAGTGCTGACTTGAATCACCTAATTGGAGGGAAACTGGCTATAGGATTTTTCTCAGTTCTTATTAGGGAAAGTTAGTGCCTTAGCACGGGAACACCTCAGAATTCCTAAAGGAGCTGAGAAATGTATTCTCCACCTACACAGAAGATTTTTCACTCCTTTCACAGAAAAACAGACTGAAAGAAATATTCCAAATGTTAAAAGTTGTTTGATTTTACTCAAGCTCCTTATTTGTATTGCATTAAAACCTGATGCTTAATCCAAAGCAGTAAGTATTCCTCACCTAGGAAAATGATTTCCATTATCGTGAAAGCCAGACAGCACTCTAAAGCTTCCTGGTGAACCTGAAAATCCTGATTTTTCTCCTGTTTCACTAGCATTAATTCCCCCCCTCCTACCTTCATTTCCAGTCACAAATATCCCCTTGCATAGCAGTTCAGTTACCATGAAAACGACGTGGTAGTTTCTGGGGGCAATTTAGTCATAAAAATTCAACTGTGGCCGCAGTCCCTGAGCAAGGGGCTTCATGTTGAGGAGCTGCTTGGGCATCAGTAAATGATTTGAGATTCCCCATTCTTCTAGATCAAAGGAGGACATCTGTTATGTTCTTCTCTAAACCATTACGCCCGGATGAGTTCATGTTCTGAGCCTGACCTGTGTTTCTTTACCATCTGCACTGGCCTCCACCCATAGTGGAACCACTCTCCACTCTCACAGCTACCACCAAACAGCACACATTTGTTTGTGTAGGCTATGGAAACAACAAACATACATAAAATTCTAGTCATTAGGCAAACCAGGCGCAGGTAGTTCTGTAGAAACTGCAGCCACGTCACACGGGGTGAAAAAGATTGTTCTAAAACAAAATGTTCAAAGCAAATAGAAAGTGTGTAAGTGTTTAATTGTTTCTTCATATTTATCCAACCTTAGCAGTGTGAACCATCCCAACTCTTAGTAACTAAGCCAGGAAAACACATTCTCTTGAACATTTGTATGGAGTACTTGGGACCCCTCAGGAAAGTTTTCATGTAGGAAGATGTTTGGAGACTGTTGTGACAGTGTAAAATTGAAGCAGAACAGGTGTGTAGTAGTGTTTTAGCTGACACAAATCAAACCTGAAGCTCGTCCTCCAAGCCTAGTAGATATTTTAGAGTCTGGGCTTGTTTGGTATGTTTTTTTGGGGGTGGAAGAGTATGTGGGTGTGTGTATGGATGCGTTTTCTCTGCAGTTACATTTCATTAGAGCCCCTGCTGAGTTGAAAACCTATTCAATTAATTTGAAAAGGAATTGTTCCTGAACACAGATCTTGTGTCTTTCCCAAAATGGAATCACTATTTTAAGAAATGGGCTATGTGAAAGTCATCCACTTCAGAGTGTAAATATTTTCTCTCATTCATGGGAGCGTATCAAATGTTATCAAAAGTATAGCTGTTTAGAGCTGATTTACTGACTGTTTTTATAAATGACTGGCCTCTTTTTATCTTTGTTTATTAGAAACTAGGAGTAAATTTGGACGTGTGCAGCTACCAGCACAGGGGCAGCTACAGATAGGCTGTACTGTCTCTACATTTTTTAATTTCCTGGCTCGGAGTAAGGACTGTCTGACCTTACTGCTCTGTTCCAATGGCATGTGGAGAGCCAACCATCAGGAATAATCCCAGCCATGCCTCCTGACTGCTCTGCCTTCTGTAGCACCTGAACAAAATGAGAGAGCAAAGGTGTAGGACTTTGGCTTCATGCCTATGGTAGAAAGGATTGTCACACCTGAGGGTAAATGTGAGGAAATCATTGCTTACTCTTCTGCTCCTTGGTTCCTACTGACTCGTCAGTAAGTGGGTGTTGTCCTCACCTGAATCACACTCTAGGTTGAAACTCTGACATCACTCTCAACCTCCTCACGGAAACAATTCCATAATGCTGGGCACACAGAAATAAGCACCTGTGAGTGACCTGTGAAACAATAATTTTGCATTACCTGAGATGAAAAATGCAAATACTACTGCAGTCCTGGTTCTCAAGTTCTTCTCTGTGAGTTACAGACACACAAAAGGAGGTAATTCAGAAGTTTTTTGTCACTCAGTGCTCTGAATATGGCTTAGGGTAAATGCTTTTTTGATGGCTTGTTCCAAATTTTTTTTGCTTTTCATGGGGGAATTTTAATATGACCACTGGTTTGGTGGGTTGAGGGTAGATATAAATAATACATGACAATAATGCAGATTTAGATTTTTCCGAGAGGCAAAACTTGTGATGACATCAGAATAGTAGCAAAACTCATGGTGGACTGGAATACATTTCTTATATCATTATTGTTACATCTCACCAACTGATGTCAGGCTTCCTGCCTACTGTGTTTTGTTTATGAAGGTGTGTGAGCTGTGTGGATTTTCTCATAATCCAAATTATGACAATCCAAATGCTGGAAAAGGGGGTTCCTTAAGGCTGCTAAAAGTAGCTGGAGTACACTTCTCACTTTTAAGCTTTTTCAAGGATATTAAATCATGACTGTCAGCTTTAAAATAAGATTATCATAATGGAACGTAATATGAAGTGACACTCTGTTCTACAATATAGGGATGGCAGAGGAAATACATTTTCAGCTGTGTCTGACTTATTTACATTTCACATGAACTTAAATAATGTCACTCCTACACATACCTAAAATAAAGCTCCATGAACAAGGCAAATTACACCCAGCGCCCTCCCGCACTGGGAAGCACATGGGATTAGTCAGGCACAGACCTTTACTACACGTGAGAAAGAACAGATTTCAAACTGGGCTCTGGCCCTTTAGTACAAAGCCAAGGCTCAGGTTACTGCAGCTGAGATGAACAGAAGAGTCAGGAGACCTAGAAAGCTGAAGACTCTCCTGATACATGTGGGTATTTCTTTGGAGAGTGAAAAATCAACTTTTTTTCCCATACCTTGTTTAACTTGCAGTTGAAAGTGCACATTCTTTAACCAACAGAGCTTTTAATGATTTAGTGTGTGGCCCTCTCTGGTCCACAGTGTTGAACCTTGTAGTTCTGAAACCAGAACATAAATGAATAGGTCTGGGAGGAATGAAAGCTGCATTCAGCAGAAGCCAGGTTTGAATCTTTTAATTTGTGGTCCAGCAGAATAAAAAGAAGTAAGGGAATAAGAAGGTAAATAGAAGCAACTTTTCAGTTACTGACATTTTTGTGATGTTACAGGCTGTCTCTTCTACCTGGTTGTTAATGTCCAGTTCATTAGCAATGGTACAGCACAAGGTGCCCTCAGAATATTGTGTGTAGGACTGATAAGACCAGTCATCATAAAAAAAGCCTGCTGAGATACCGAGCAGAGTTCAAAGCAGCATAGCTGGGGTCAGAAGCATATTACTTATAATGAAAGATTGATTGAACTTAATTTGTATAAACTGGATAAAAGGTGATTAAAGAAGGATATGAAATCACTCCACAAATATTTGAGAGGTGTTAATAAAAGGGAGACATGGGAACTGTTTCTGTAATTACTCATGATGAAATGACAAGGTAGCATTTCAAACTGGAGAGAGATGGGAAAACAGTGCTGGTACAGGAAGGACTGCAACTATACAGGGAAAGTAATGAGCTGCTGGGAGTAGAACTCACTCGTGTTCAACAGAGCCTTTCTAAACAGTGCAGCTTCTAAATACTTTAGATTTAAACCCTCATGGGATTAGTGTAGGGAGAGAACTTGTTTGACATGAGTCAGAGTGTGGATTGAACTGCTGCTTTCTAGCTCACGTTATTGACTAGTGCTGCTGCCACGTCCTTGCCAGTTACTACAGATTTAAAGTAAGTAAACTTCTAACTGCAAAAATGAAAAGAGGCATGAACTGGGATGGGTAGGTGTTGTTCTGTTTTAGTGAGAGAGGTGTAGGAACTCCTTTTTAGAGAATCACAGTGTGATAGAATGGATTGGAAAAGGGACCTTAAAGACCATCTCATTCCAACCCCCTGCCGAGCACAGGGACATCTTCCACTAGAAGCAGGCGGGTGTTTGCAGCATCATACAGAAGGCAGGTCCGTGCAGCCCAGACAGCAACATTCCCAAGGCAGCAGAAAGGTTCCAGCACTTTCAGGGATTTCTGGAGTTTATCACTGATCGCTGCTCTTACAGCATGTCATGGGTTTACTCTGGGCTAATTTTTCTCAAACCTTTTTACACAATTGCTATAAGATGAGAGAAGTTTTATACAGACAAAAGAGACTTGACGTGGGGGAATAATATTATCCTTCCCCCCGCTGTATCAGTCCAGAAGGAGAAAAGTCTCTTCTCTACTTTCAGGGTCACAGTTCCTCTAAATCAAATTTGCAGCACTTGAAAGTTTTCTTCTATTGTCTCTGGGGCAACAGCTCCGATGAGCCGGAGCTGGAAATCTCTCTCCCTCTCTCTCTGCTGTACATCGACCTCAGGACTGTCCCTGCTCCTCCCTGCCGGGCCAGGACCGGAGGCTGGGGGGTACCCGGGCCCAGTGAGGTCCTCCATGGACTGCAAGGGGACAACTTGCTGCCCCAGGGTCTTCACCACTGTTCCGGGGGATAATGGCATCGAGTCCATCCCCTGTTTCTTGTGGGGTCCCTTCTCACGGGAGACAACCTTGGATGAGCTTCTCCAGCGTGAGTCCACCCTTGGACAACAGTTCTTCCACGTTCTGCTGTCCTTTAGGGTCACAGATGAATTACGTCAGCATAAATCCCTCCCTGGGATTACAAGTCCTACCCGGGACACTTGCTCCAGCGGAGGTTTCTCTCTCCAAGGGCCACAGGTCTCCAGCCAGACTCTGTTTCCTCTTAGGCCTCCCACGGAGTTACAGCTTCCTCTGTGCACTCCTCTGCTCTAGCACAGGCTACTCCAGGAGCTGCAGGAGGGTCTCTTCACTCCAAATAATCTTCCACAGGTGGCAGGGTTTTAGTTTTTTAGTCTTTTCCCCTGCTGTAGGGGGAGAGGGGGCCATCCTGGGCCTATCCTTCCCCCTCCTGCTACCCTGACCTTGGAGGCTCCATCGCTATCCCTTGTTCTCCTCTGCTCCTCTCCAGGCTGGAATTCTTCTGTACAATTCGTCTTCTCTTCCATTTTCTTAAATATGTCATTGGCAGAGGCGTTACTAAAACTTGTGATTGGCTTTGCTCTGGAAATCTACCTGGAATTAACTGTTTTCAACCCCGGGGAGGGGGGGGCTGGTAAACCCATGACACAGCACCTTCAGCTCTGGCTTGACAGCATGTGATGTGCTTGGGCACGAGGCTGAAATCAGAGCCTGTGTTCAGACCAGTGGGAGTCTGTCTTGTCTTGGTGCACTGAGTAGACTGGGCAACCCGAGGAGCTGCGTTAAGGTGTTTGTACAGAGAGTCTTTGGTGGTTCTGCGACTTGTCCTGGTGACAGCCCGTTGGGAGAGTGGGACTGACACAGAGCACAGACCCGAGGGTCAGTCCCACCGCTCTTGCTTTCAGTTAGAAGCATAAAGAGCAATTATTATTATGGGTGAGGTACTTGGGGTTGGGCCCTTCAGTAGCAGCAAGAGCTGTCTTTCCTGATTAATAAAGGGAGTATAAAATCACTGCAGAGACGTTTGAAAGCAGTTATGATGGTCTGGAGCTGCTAAAGCTGAGTGGCCTAAGATCAAGGCAGATTGGCATTTGGGAAAAAAGTGATATCTGCTTCTAGAGTTTATCAAATAATGCCAGTAACAAAAAAGCTGATACCACACATATTTCTTGCATTTCAGAGCAATACCTCTATCATTTTAGAAAGCTAGTGAGGTAGTTTGAACTTGACTGTTCCTCATGCTGTGGTAGGAAAACGGGCAACAGATTTAAATAATGTTGTGCTTCAAGAGCCTGAATTAGAGAGAGGAATTTGAACTGCACAGCTGGAGCTGGAAAGCACCTGAAAAAGAATCCAAGGCTACTTTCTGTAAAGTGTCTAGTGTAATCATAGCTATTAGAGGATCGTTACAAATAAAATCCTGAGGAAACAAGGTCATAAATGCAGTGCAAAATGTCTATTTACTGCATTCAGTCTCAGTTGTTGAGAGGGTGATACTTTCACCATGCCACTGAAATGGCCCCAGGGAAAAGGAGATGGCTGGAAAGTAGAGATTATAGCTCTTTACCCATTCAATAAAACCTAGACACAAGTTCACCTGAATTAAAACATTTAATAATCTAAAAGGTGTTACCCAGTCGTATCCTATATTATATACCAGTAGAATGCACACGGTGACAGGTAGGTTGTGTTAACAAGATCAGAAAACACAAAACTGGCAGTAATGTGGGCTGAAAAAGAAAATACAATAGAGGGGAGGTTACACAGGAAACAAGAATTAATATAACTATATTCAAACCTCATCCCACAGTTCAAAAAAACCTGCCGTCTACCTCATACAATTTTCAGAAATAAGCATTAGAATAAAATATGTACACTGGTAGCTTCTCTATTAAAAATACAAAAATGGCACAGAATCACTCCCCAGAAAATGGTATAATATAGTATTTGATTCTCCACTTAGTCATTTTTTTTACTGTGTCTAGTGTCTTTGATTTGAAATATATCTGTATCTGAATGCAGTTCAGACAACTCCTAGAATTGATAACTTTTATAGAAAGTTAGACAACTTTGGCAAAGATTGCAGATATTTTTCTTGTCTTGCTAACATAAAAATCCTAAGGCAGTAGAACTAAACAAGAAATTAGAATATTTGATGATAATTCTTATTAAAGAGATTATGATGAGGGCAATCAGAATTAAAAACAGAGGATCAGTATTCCTGTATCACATCATCAAAGTACTACATTTTTTCAAATTTGTAATAAAGTTAGTTGTGATCTGTTCATTTTTTAGGAATTACGGTACAAGTTTTCCATAGATCTCCACGTGAACCTTTGTTAAGGACTGCTAAAACATCTCTGAGGTCAGTGTGCTTGACAGGAATACAGAGAATGCTTCTCATGGCTCTCTGAAGAAATTGCAGGATTGATTTTTCAGGAGTTTGGGTCCTAAAAGACTGTTATATTTAATAAGAATCTCCACCAAGATTTTCGCACGGAAGGAAGATCAAAGCAATTACTTAGCTCTTCCAAAATGATGGAGGGAAAGTTCCAAAGTGTGCGAGTCGAAATAGCAGGAAGCCTTCAACAAAACATGTGAGATGAATGAGATGTTTAAGAAAGGCTTTTCAGGGCCAGATTCCAATTTTGCATAGTGCCTGCTTGGTTTTGTTCCACGTTCTCAATTATTATTATGTATAATTTTATAGCATTACCATACAGACATCCTTAAAAAATAGAGAGAAAAATGAAAGCCAGATCCTTATTTCTTTTGCTTCTCCTCTTTCTCTTCATGAGCTACAGCCTCTGACACGTTGCTTCTTTTCCCCTGGTCTTTTTCAGTGTGAGACAGTGTATATTCTTCCAAACAGGTTTTTGAAAGTAGTCCACGGGGGTGCATTTTAACTGATTCAAGTTGTGAGGCAGATTGTGCAAATTGCTCAGTGTGTGCAGTTAAGGCCACTGCAAAAGTAAATCCCCTTCTGCTGCTGTTTTATTTCCCATTGAGCAGTGTGACACCAATGGCTGTTTAGGAAAAGCAACTCAGGCAAAAAAAAAAAAAGTAATAAAAAAATAGCTACTTCCAGTATTGGGGGTTTTCATCCTTGAAAGGAATAGATTGCTTCTTGACTCCTTTACCTTCCAACCTGCTTGAGGCAAAGGATCTGTAGGAAAATTCTGATGCAGGTTTCTGTTCAGGGGTTGTACTACATGCCCACTGAATGTTTTTGTAGGACAAGGTTTGTGTGGTATTTTAGGGTACATGGACACAAAGCCTTAACTTAGACATTACGAAGGGAGGAAACCTCTAGTGAAAATTGAGTGCCCTTTCTCCTAAAAGGATCAGGTTTATCCCTTCCCACTCTTGGCAGATGATTGACTGATAGATTCTTGAAAACTTATGGGAATGGGAAGACTAGAAACTCTACAGACAGCCCTTTCTGTCAGTATTTGCCTTCTCCTTTAGAGGGTATTCCCCTAATGTTTAACTGAAATCTCTCTTGGTGCAGCTGAAACCCATTTTGCGGTATATATTTTAGGCCCATGATTTCTTCTCTTATCCCCAGTGCAAAAGGAGAGTAGCTCCCAGTATTTTTTACATATTTTCTCCTTTCCCTGACCGTATAAATCAATACTTTTCAAAACTGGGCACACAGGTCCAGCTGCAGCCTTACCTGTATGAGTGAACTGGAAGGATTATTCCACAGTCCTTCCATATAACATGTTAACCATGTATATACCAGATATATATATATATATAAAAGACATATAACCATAATATACCAGGAAATGTTTGAGCATTTTTATCAGCACTCAGCTCATTTTGACTTCACATTCTCTTCTATCTTGTGAGTCATCTGCTCTATTGTAATTGGGAAGTTAATTGTTTCCCCCGTGCAAAATGCTCTTTACTTGCCAACTGGAGTTGCATCCTGCTATTTTAGACTATCCAAATTGTGAAAATTGTTTTGAACTGTTCTTCCTGTACTTGCAATGACTCCCAACTTTGTTTTATCTGAAAGGCTTGATAAGTTCTTCCTGCCTTCCATCATTCAGGAAATATTGAATGATGCTAGAAGCAGAACAAACCCCATGAACTGTGTCATCCATCTCTCCACTTTGACAGCAAGTCATTGATAACTGTTTGGAATACAATCTTCCAACAAGCATCTACCTGCATTACATTAGTGTATGGTAATTCTCTCGCTTTTAAACTACTCGTGTTTGGCACATCCCATTTCCATCCATCATTGCATGCTGAAAGTGATTATGTTTTTATTCTCCGTTTGTTTCTGGGTTGAATTGAAGCAGAGCAGGTTGAATGCTCAGTGAGTTAATGTTCTGTGTGCTGGATGTGTGTTAGTATTTGCTAAGCCTGAATTGTGTTCTAAAAATAAACAGAAGGTTTCAGTCCTTCCCGCAAGCCCAGGCTGAGAGCTGGGGAATAAAGCAAAAGAACAAATAAATATCCTTGAAATACTCTGTGCATAGATCAGTCTGTGTTTGTCTTGATCACAATAGGTGAGGATGGAGCTTGATGGCGTTTATTAATTTGCCTCCTAAGAGGTATCAACACTTCTCCTTTGCTGACCTCAATTCTGTAGACTCTGAATGTAGGAATACTGGTGGTAACAATCAGCCTGTGTAATTTGGATGGATTTAATGTTTAGAAACCTTCCCTTCCTCTTACAGCCATTTAAACAGTAAACTGCTTTTTAGCTTTTTATTGTGTTTGAAATTGAAACTTGACTCTGTCTTTGACTCAGCTTCTGGCAAGTGGTTTATGGTCTGAGACGGCAGATATGTATAAAAGTATTGAAATAACAGCTTGTATTAGTGTCTTTGTACTTAAAAAGAAGCCCCCAGATTTTCATGTCTTAAAACTCAAAAATTATAGCGTGTTTTTAGGCACTTTTAAAGGTATTTAATCTTTCTAATATCTTTCAAACCATAGGTAGGGGCTAGACTGTTCCATACATTAAGAGACAAGTTAAAATACATGTCTAGGAAAAATCATCTCTTTAGTGAAATAATTGACTTGTCTCAGAGGAAACTGCAGAATACAAAATATGGCATCTTATACAAGTCATCTGTGGGGTAGACTTAACTATGTAAATTAGGTTAAAAAACCCAAACAAACAGAGAAACTCTGCCTAAAAAATAATAATGGAGAAAAAGTATAGGAGGCTTAATATAAACCCCATTGAAATAAGATTTATTGGTCTCTGGATCAGCTCTATTAGTAAAAAAAAATGAATGTGGACCAAATTCTGACACCCAAAGTTTGCATTAACCTGCTTTTTGTGAGCCATCTCAATTATAACAATAGACCTATTTGCTGAATGCATCATTATTATTCCTAAATAGTAACCCAGTCAGTCCAAACTCATCACAACTGTCAGGTGCTTTTAGGAATAAGCATCATTTCCTGTGCTTTCCCAGGCTGCCATGGAGGAAATGACCCTAGTCTTTTACTGAACGTATTTTGCACCAGTCACATCTGATAAATGTTTATTGTTATCCTCTGGGGGTTACTGTCCTCCTGTTTTCCTTCAGCAAACTCAACAGAAGCACATTTATCAGCCTGATGCAGAGTAACTTTTGTTCCCTCCTAACTCACCTTTACCTGCAGTGCTGTTGGCCTTGTGGCTTCACACCCCACTTGTCCTGTTCTGGAATGAAAAGTCACTGGCTGTGCACCCACCTGGGCATGTCCCTTTGTCACCTGCTCCAGGTGACTCTGCCCTGGCAGGGGGGTTGGACTGGATCATCTCCAGAGGGGTCCCTTCCACCCCAACGACTCCGTGGCTCTGAGTTCCCTGGGAACGCGAGATTTCTCTGGCTTGGCTGCTGCAGAGACAAGGCAGGGGTTTCATTTTCATCCAGAATTAGACTTCCAAAATATCTAAGGCAACAACCAAAAATGTCTCGTAGCAATAGTGAACAAAAGTGAAGGTTGCACGACTGCTCTCATGCCACGTTTGGTGGTTATGGAATATTGCTCCCAGTGTGGTTCTGTACTCAGCCACGAAGAGAAGGGCTGATCACACTCTCAGTATTATAATATTAAATGGATAATTAATAAATATGAGCATTTACTTTAGAATTGAGAAATGTTAGAATTTACTAAATGGCATCTCTATTAATGGTAAAGACCAGGATCATTTCTTTATGCTACATGAATAGATAATCTTAGCATTTCAGCCAGAGTGTCATTTCTAAGAAGCTTATTTAATAGAAACTGTGCCACACAAAAGAATAAAAAGCTGTATGAAGTCTCCACAGCTATGCCAGTCCCAACAGAGAAATTAAAACTAACAGATTTACAACAAGAATTGATTGACATCCAAAAACTCCAGACAATACTTAACAAATAATGGGTATGAAAAGCCAACTTGGAGCATGAGAGGTAATGAAATGTGTGAATTACAAAGATTTGGTGAGCTACTGTCAATGTCTGCCCAGAAAAATGTGGTGGTTTTTGTTTGTCTGGTTTTTTTTTGTTTTGTTTTTGTTTTTCCCAAATAAGATTGAAACATGGATTAAAAGGGGGGGAAAAAAGTCCATATTTCAGTTTAACATTTAGAATTGTTGTCCTTAGGCTTAGAGGGGCTTCTTTAGTCCATTATGATCTTATTATTATGGTGGACATTACTAAACTCTCATGAGCACTAGTTAATTTTACCATTAAACATTTAGTGTTCCACTTCGCATACATATTGAGAATGTAATAGCACATCACCAGTGGAAAAGTTTTGGAAAATAAAAGTGGCATTATTATTTCATTGTCCATGAAATCTATAGGGGTCTGCCCTGGATTTAATTGTGGTGTCCGTTGCTGATATTTCCTGCTATCCCACTGACATTTTGTATTCCTATATACAACAGATCATTTTACTTCTCTACGTTTAAAATATTTTAATAACCTTACAGATGTTTGCACATTCAGTTTCCCCTGTATTTGTCTTGTTTGGGAATTCTGTGGGGAAATAATGGATTTCTGTGGGTGGTGCCACAACAACAAAGAAGTTTGTCAGGAATAAAATGGAAAAAATAATGTGTCTCACAGCTGTGATTAGGTCTTGGGTTTTGAAAAGCAGTTTCATTGCAATTCTAGTTAAATCAAGGTAGGTGATCTTTATTATAATTTTTTGAAAATCTCAAATTCTTCTTCATCCCTTGTGTCAAGAGATGGACCTTTGGCAGTTTTTTGGATACCAATATTTACATTTATCCATAAAACCACTTGCAAACTGACTTTGGGTCTGTACCTGACTGTTTTCCCCCCCAATTATTGTAGCTATAATTAAAACAGCTCTTCCCAACATGGACAGAGAAGCCAAAGAGGAATACTTTGTGGTCATCCAAGCAAAGGACATGGGAGGACATATGGGTGGACTCTCTGGAACTACCACAGTGACAATTACACTCACGGATGTTAATGACAATCCTCCCAAGTTTGCACAGAGTAAGTGCCATTATGTGTATGTGTTCTACATAAGAAAGTATGATCCTGTTGTTTTATTGTTGGTTTGGTGTTTTTTTTTTTTTTAATCAACGTTAGTTGTTTTTTTTTTTTATTTAATCTTTATATTGGCTGAGTTTGTAACTTAAGTTTAAAGAAAATATAGCTCTTTCTAGAGAAAGTTTATTAGTCCTCTGCCTGATTAAGAACTTAGGAAAGAGGGAATTATGTCCACAACAGTGTACACAGCTCTGAGTCTTCCTTGTTGCCCTTCTTACATCCACACAAAAGGGCTTGGGGACTTTTAAAATAAACACATTTACTTTCAGTGCAGTTGTTTCTACGTGCTTTGTTGCTTCCATCTCATGCAGACAAGTGACCCCACCAGTAAAAGACATATATAACAGATAAAAGAAATAAAGGTTTGACTAATTAGGTAATAGTGAAGAAAACAAAGAAGATAAGTCTGAGTCTAGATAATTGTTGACCTTTAATTCAAAATCCATATTTACTACTGTGGTTCCAGTTGGTATCTTGCTGAGCTAGGTTAAAATGATTTGGCATCCTGCTGAGATTCTCTGCAAGGTTTGAAGTCTATTTCCAAGATGAAGACAAAAAGAAAAAAGGAGAAGGATGAGAATATTGACTGGATCAATTTTATTTGGAACAGGTGCAATCTAATACACTATTAGAAATTTATCATTTTATCCAACTTGTTCTAGAAAATTAAAGTTGTAAGGTATCAACAGTCAGTTTGGTTTGAGTTTGCATCTAGACTTTGTATCATTTTTGCTTCATTAGAAGTGTGTTTTTTCTATTAAGGTACTCATGGACTCAATGTAAAATTAATTCTTTTCTACGTATGCATGACTTGAAGTCCACTTTTGTCCTGTTCTGAGGACACAGAGTGAAACGGGTTTGTCCTAGTACTCAGCATGTGATAAATACTGCTATTTAGTCTGGAAAACGTCCATGCAGACGGACAGAGGGAGAAATCTAAAATAAATAAGCAGAGGCAAAAGCTTATTTGCACAATATATATTTTATTACCTCATCTTAGTGGTTTTTAACAGATAAGCACTCTGCACAATAAAAGGTTTTCTCTCATAAAGTAGGAAATGCATAAATTTTTTACTTTGTATCCCCTTGCATTGCTTGTCCCTTTGTGTTAGTGTTTTCCAACAGTTTCCCTGATAATGTAAACTCCTGCACATGAACCATATCACCAGGATGCAGAGGGACATTTCCTTTATACCTGCAATGCACTGTAGCTGTAACTCGGGGACTACAGATCTACCTTTGCCAGCTCACCTGGCCTTTATATTGCACCACTGCTCCTGTCTCGAAAAGCCTTGGGCCGCCAGTGTGACAAAAATCTGACCCGAAAATCAGCAGCACCACTGGTCCAAACTGGTACCTTTAGGGGAGGTCTCAGCAGGGAGCACAGGGGGATGAAACGGCCCTTTCCCCGTGCAGTTGGCTCCCATCTGTTCTCCTGCAGTTTGGGAGCAGTGACGCACTGACTGGGAGCATCAGGAAGATTGCAGCACTATCCCTGGAAAATATTTTCTCCTAAGACTACTTTTCCTCCAACAACGAGCGAGGTGCTGCCTTTGAAGCTGTTTAGTTAGTGCGTTCCAGTGTGGGAGTCAAGCTTCCATCTGGGAATAACCATCCTGGTATAACCCTGACCATTATGCAGATGAATTAGGAGAAACAAACTTGGGTGTTCTGTATATATTGCATTTAATTATGAGCCATTGTAATATTATAACTAGGTATTGTTACAAATTCTGCCTTTTAAACGCCAGCATTCAGAGCTTGCTGCCCAGCACTGCAGATTAGCCACACTCTGGCCTTAGACAGGAGCTGATCAAGCCTAACATTTTTTTATACTGTCGAAGCACGGTTTGCATTTGCCTGGAAAGGAAAATAAGAAAGGATCAAACTCACAATCAGCCTAAGCAGAATGAAATCGAAATTCATAAGATGTAATACATGCTGCTTGCACAATAAATGGTAATGAGCTCGGGAAGCAGTGTGTTTTATCGGGTTATTGTTTCCAGGCAGGACAGAAATGTATATTTATGGTTTGATTTCAGAGTGTTAGCCTCCCGGGTTTTAGAAATGAAAAAGATGAACTTTCACTACTTCTGTGATCTCTTTGAAATAATTTTAGAGGCGTTTTATAAGTCACCAAAGTTTTTAACCTGGCAGTTTACCACGGAATTGTAATGAGGAGAACCGTGCGCTGCTGTGGAAACCAAGGGCTTTCAAAGATGCATAACATGGATTTTTGGTCAGCTCTGCACTATGACAGCACAGTTGGTAATTCTGGAGAGGGGTTTGTGTGAAAGAGCCAGCTGCAGCATTATTTTTTTCCTTACAATATTTTGTAAACTGTCTTAATAAATCTGAGAGCAAAATTTCAGCTTAAAAATGCAACGGGCTGTGCCTGGAGATTCAGACCACAACGTGTGGACAGCACTATAAATGATGAATACATAATTTAGTCTCCCGAGGCACTTCATTGCTTTGGCTGCTCATTGTTTGCGAGCCCTTATGGATATTCTGAGGAATCTTGATGATCTCCAAATTATCTCTGATAATTTAGCCTGGAAACGTTAAAAACAAATCACTTTGGGACAGACTCCAGCTAAAACATGTATTTGTGAATTCCTCCCAGTTTCCTTCCTGTTTTCAACTCTTACTACTGCAATCAGTCTAAAACAGGTAAAGCAGCAACTCCAGAACATTGTTCTTGGAAAACTATTACCTGCACATAATAGAAAAATGCAGGTTGTCATAAAACAACAGGGGGACAGAGAAGAACAAGGCCAGAACCCTCCGTCAAAAAGTATCTTTATGATCATCCTTGAATTCTTTTTGCCTATTTTAACTACTCAATAGCACTGCATTTGATTAGATCATGTATTAACTGTAGCTTCAACAAGTTTAAATCATGAAGAAGTAAAAAGACAGGGACTCCAGAGAGACTTTTGGATGTAAAACGTGCATGTGTCTTCTGGGTTTTAAAGTAGTGCTAGGAACGGGGAGATACAGTAGTAAAGTGGGTATTTTGAGGTTTGTCTTTATAAAAGTCCTACCTAAAATAGTAGATTTAAACAGATTTTGGACACTTTTTTGGTTAAAAGGTTTGAAGCAAGTGTTACAAAAAATAAAATGCTGGCAATTTGAATGGCGATTTCTAGTGGGTTTCAGTCTAACTCCACAACCAAGTAGTAAATACAGTAGTGATTGCCATGAAAAGACATTGTTGCCAATAAAACATAAATTTTGGGAATTTCCTTGAATGTTTCTGGATTAGTTTCTTACCACAAGTGGGAGGTGGAAGGGCTTAAACAAACAAAACCAAATCAAATTTTAAAAATTAGTAAATATTTGAAGTTATATAAGTATTTGCACAGTCCTCTTTTTAAAGTATTAGACCAGTTTTCTACAGGTTACAAGCTGGAGTTTCATGGTTGAATTCCAGCTCCATGTAAATAAAATGTTTGTAAATAAAAAGGTAAGTTCAACAGGGCCTGCAGGAGAGAACTTCATGTACTTCCAGTGTTGAAAATAGCTTGATATTTGTGTTTGCCAATATTCAGCATCCCTGTAGGGGACATACAGGAGACTAGTGGAATGAAAAGAACATCCCCATACAGTGATCTCAATATTCCTGTGTAAGGAACATGTTTTGCTGCTTTCAGTAAATAACTTGTGTAAATGTGGGTTGTATGAGTTGGGCTTCTCAAGAGTTTGCATTGGGGAGGTGAAAACATTGAAGAGCACACAAGGGACACTGGAACCAGGTGTAATGTTTAGTCTTTTCCTCTTATTTGTAAGGTCTGTATCACTTCTCAGTAATGGAAGATGTTGCTCTTGGTGAACCAATAGGAAGGGTGAAAGCAAATGACCTGGATATTGGAGAGAATGCTAAATCATCCTATGATATTATTGAAGGAGATGGAATGGATGTATTTGAAATTACTACAGATGCCCAAACTCAGGACGGCATTATTAGAGTGAGAAAGGTAAATCATATCTCTGTTAAAAAAAAAAAATTACATGTTTATTGTACATACAAGTACCCAGCTAGGGATTCTTTTCTCTGTGGATGAGGTGTCAAACCAGTGGAGTGATGAAAAAGGGGTGTATTGGCCACGGCCCTCACACTTTTCATTTAGGTGACAACTGGGGAGACATCCATGGATGCTGGGAATGTGTTAGTCTTTCCTGGGCTTCCATGGGGTGAAAGCACACAGGTTTTGCTTCTTTGGTTCCAAAGAAGAAGGGCAGATTAGGTTTGGCTTTGACGGTGGTGTAAACTTCCATAAAATCTTGGCTGAGTTTTCATCAAATACCTTTTCTCAATTATTTGGTTCTCTATATAGCTGTTATGGGAAAAAATAAATCATAGGGAATTAATTAAATTGCCTGATGTGTGAGAGGCTTAGTCTTCCACCTTTTCTCATGTTGAACTCTCACCACTCAGTGAATAAGGATTTCAGTGAACTTTATCAAGGGGATCAGTAGTTTCACATGAAAAGTGTCAAATTTGGGCCCTAAAGAAAATTATGTGAGCTTTTCTATGCTTGTACAGTCTTGATGTGTGTAAAGGGAAGTACTTGCATGAACACAACGGAAGCACCACCTAATTATATACAGAAATATGGGGAGAGACAGCATATCTAGAACAAAACTTGTCCAGCAAAGTGAGCGAAACATTAATTGCAGATTTAGTTGTCATTATTTTCTGGGGAAGGATAAGAAAAAGCTGTTTCTCATGCTGTGTTCAAAAAAAGCACATGAATATAACTTACAGAACTGGCAGAGAGGGTATTAACTATGTACCACAAAGCACTCTAAAAAACAAAACTAAACAAAATCCAAACCATGACCATCCAAACCATCCCAGTGAAAAAAAGGAGAATCCAGTGAGTATAGGCAATTAATATTCCACTTTTACCTGTAATTAAAGATGTCAGGCAGATTACCTGTCAAAACTTTGCAGTTTCTGTTTCTTAGTGAGTAGGTCAGCACTGTAGATTTATAATAAGCTGGTGTATATTTATCTAAATTTAGATTTGTTCTTCTACAGAGAAAATTATGATATACATCCCAAATCTTCCTTACTGTTATTTATTTTATGCTGTGGCCTCTTTTGTAAGCTAAGGCAATTAGCCTTTTGCCCCAGTTCCCTTGGCTTTATTTCATAACTGAGTCTCCAACATAATGTTGTTTCATATATTCATTTTGACAGCAATAATAATTTTGGTTCTACTACAGTAGATGATGTATGGAGGGGACCGTTCACCAGCAGATTTTCTTCAGTATAAATTCGTGGGCTCCAGACAATGCTGAGTAAATTTTCCATGTGATATTCTGATTAAGCACGACTAAATGTATTGGGGTGCTGTCAGTTCTGTAAAGCACATGAAAAGCAATCGAAAAAGTGCTACAGAAGCCATGATTGGGAAATTGTGAATATGCTGATTTGTAAATCACCATTCATAATTACAAAAGCTCACTAATTTAAGAGCTGCTAAAGAAGCAAGTTTTTCTCATGTTTACTAGAATTTGTGAGAGAGAGCAAATCCCATTAGAGCTTGATTCATACCTGAAAAAAAAATCAACAGAATTTGAAAATATACATATTGAAAGCTTTGACAGACTTCCTGAAGATTCCTGTTTGTGCTCTTGCTGGTATTTGCATTGCAGATTCAGAGTGTCTATGTCCTCTTCTTTTTATCCCTGGGACATTATAATGCAAATCTTAATATCTTTCCAATGCTTGGCAATTTACATCTTTGAAATTTGAATCGTTGTGAGACACAAGAGAATTATATAGTGAATATACTGATGTGCTTCAAGACACAAACTTGAATCTCCTCTAATGAAAAAGTCTAACACTCAAAAGTGTCACAGATTTGGGGTTTATTTGGTATTTCATTCCTTTAAATCCACTGTGTCTTCATCTTTTATGCTTTAATATGGAACTGTAAAATAGTAAAAATAGTGGTGACATGGCAGGTATATTGATGGAATAAAGTAATCGGTTTTGTGATTCTGTTTCTGGGGAAAAAAAAGAAAAAAAAAAGATACAGTAGTAGGAATTGCTACAGTTTTAAGAAATTCCTGAGAGATGTCTACCTCATTTACCCCTATAAACTGAAATACAGAGGTACCTGAAGTGCAATAATATTGAAGTAGTTTCTTATATGATTAGCTCTACATTTTTCCACATAATGCCTTTCATGTCCAAACAATAATAATTGTTAGTTCTTTGAATTTCTCACATGGTTTTGGAAGTAATAAAATATTTATTATTTGTGGAGCTAGTATATTTTTTTTTTCTTATCTCCAACTACCAAAGCACTGATCAAGTGCATTATTACTGTGCAAGTCATGCCACCACCAACGTATTTGTAGTATTTATCTGATATGTAATTGTAATGGTATAATTCATGAGAGAGAATATTTCAGTATATTCCTTGTGAAAAGAAAGGAAACAGCCTTGTTTTCTCTGAGGCTGATATATAAACAGATATCAATATGTGCCTAGAAAATCTGCAGGTTGGGTTTGTGGGAGTGGGAAGTGATTGCATTAAAACTCACTGAACGTGCTTAAATGCACATAACTCCCATCCATCAGCATTAGAGTCACTTGTTCTTTCTCTGTGGCCATTAGTAAAAGACATTTATCTTTGTCATTCTTAACAGCCACTGGACTTTGAGAACAAAAAATCCTATACTCTGAAGGTGGAGGCGGCCAACACCCACATCGATCCTCGCTTCATCAGCGGAGGCCCCTTCAAGGATACAGCAACGGTAAAAATTGTAGTAGAGGATGCTGATGAGCCACCAGTCTTTTCCTCACCTACTTACCTTCTGGAAGTGCATGAAAATGCTGCTCTTAACTCTGTGCTTGGTCAGGTGGCGGCCCATGACCCCGACGTGTCTTCCAGCCCTATAAGGTAGTGCTGCTTTAAAGTGCTCTTTGCAAAAACTACTGGCAGAGTCCTAAGTGTGCTTCCCTGACCCATTGTGTGACACTGTGCTGTTTCTCTGAAAATACTCATATAGGATTTGGTTGATGATGTTAAGATTTATCAGTTCAGATCATTTTCAAAGTCCCCAAAATGCTCCTTGCCACAGGAGTAGTCTTATGAAACAGAGGAATGCAATGAAAATGAGGAATGTATTTCTTATGAGGAGTATGAGGTTGGATGGGGTTGAATCATCAGTGTGAGTCTCTGCAGTGAATTTAAATAATCCTGTAGTGTCTGCACTAACAATACTGAGCTTCTGCCATGCAGTTGTAAGGTTGTCAAAATGTATTTTGTATTCCTTTGTCTAAACCCAGTCCGGTTTTAAAGATAGTCAGAGGTCATTATGCCCATACGACTTTTGGGTCTTCAGTTTACAATATTTTTCTCTTTTTTGAACAAAATCTGTTATTTCAGTTTCATCAGATCATTGTTTTCTACCTCATTTGATGAGCACACATTTTGTCCTTCCCCTTTGCAGCTTTCTCAGGAGGGGAAGCTCAATCTCTGCTCTCTGTGAGCAGAGACAGGGCCCAGGGAAGGGCTGGAGCTGTGTCAGGGCAGGCTCAGGTTGGATCTCAGCAAAAGGTTCTTCCCCCAGAGGGTGGTTGGCACTGACCAGGCTCCCCAGGGCAGTGGGCACAGCCCCAAGGCTGCCAGAGCTCCAGGAGGGTTTGGACAGGGTGGGATTGTTGGGGTGTCCTTAGCAGGGCCAGGAGTTGGACTGGATGATCCTTGTGAATCCCTTCTAACTCAGGATATTCTGTGATTCTCATTTCTAAATCACACTTTCAAGGCTAGCTAAACATAGCATTAACTATCACAGATTTGTAAACAGCAGTGACATAGGACAACAACCGTGGACAGTTTGATCTGTCACAATTAGAGCAGTGGCTCCGTCCCTTATTTTGTTACTTCTGAGCACTGGTGTCTGTGAAAAAGGCCTTGCACTGCTGGTACAAAGCCAGGGGCCTTGGAAGGGTGTGTGGAGCCAGACACAGGGACAGCAAGTTGGCTTTCTTCCTTTTATTCCAGCTCAATAGGAATTTCTCTCAGTTTAGCCTTAGTTCCTTCCCTCTACCCTGCTCTGCTTTGCTCTTGGCTTGGTCCTGGGTTCCTCAGCCTCTTCATCCTGTCCCATTTGTTCCTCATCTCCACCTGGCTTCACTACTGCTTCAGTTTTAACTTGGCTGTTTTTCCACTCTTGTTCTGTTGCCCTGGAATTCTTTTCTTGTCCTGCCCCAAACCCCTAAATATTTAGAGCAGCTACAGGCCTACCTTGTAGGTAGGCTCGTGGCCTACCTTGTGTTCTAAAATTGAGCCTCGTTAACTCAGTCCCGTTTTTTGGGCTTGGACAGAATAAAGATTTACTTGATTTCCATTTGTTCATCATTTTATAAATCAAGAGGCTTTCAAATTCTTAAAAGCAAAAATACTCTGTGTGTGCAAACTGAATTAGAATGTTGTTACTCATCAAGTCATATGGAAACACTTGGCATACATGAAACAGAATTGGCCAAAATTCCTTACATTTAAACAAAAGGGTAATTAATTAGTATGATTTATATCTTCTTTTAAATATTATATACAGTACTTTAAAAGATTTAATTTTTCCCCACAGTATTGGCTTAATAGCTAATTAAGAAATATACAGACCTCAATTTTCTGTGCAACTTTTTTGCTCTTGTCTGCTCACCTGATTAATTTGGCTTTATCTAAGGGAGCTCTGGAAAGCCCAATTTATTTTTTTTTAATTTTTTTCATGACTTTGTATAAAAAATATTTTAAGGCAAAAATGTAGATTTCAAGCTAGTAATTCTACTGTTAAAGGAGAAGAAATATTCATCAGAAACAAGTAGGGAGCAGAGATGCAATTACTTTCTTTCCAGTTTGTAACAAAAAAGGAACATATCAGGTTTTAACAAAAATGGAAGCCTTGTTTTCTTTCATTGGAATGTGCATTTCAAGTGTTTATTCTGTTATTGTATCAGGTATACAATGTAAATTTTATGTATATGTTCTATGATACAATTTCAAAAATACTAAGCTTTAATTAAAGATTTGGAAAAAACAGAGTTAAACCAATCAGTTCTAAAACCGATGGGCCGTTTTAGTGCTCAGTGTTGCCCGGCCTTTTTTAATGTACCTTTTTTCCTTCAAAACAGAATTTTGGGAGGCAACGACCAATTGTATTTCAAGGAAATTACATTTTTTCAACAGCTATCTGTTCTATCAATATTTTGGTTAGACAGAGCTTTTGTGTATATTTGTTATGAAAAGCCAGGCAGCACAAACAGAAATGAATCACCTCATGTGCTCCCAATAGCACGTCTGCTTTACGTGAGTCTGATACACAAAGGCTCTGTAAATTCAGAGTATTGCAGTGCCATAAATGAAATGAAACTTGAATATCTCTGAACAGGGGAATGGATATTAAGTCACGGGACAAAACATTAAAGAACTCAGAAAAATTATTATAAGCAGCAGCCTGGAAAGAAACTTGTCTTATGGTCTAGTGGAAGGTGTCCCTGCCCAAGGCAGGGGGTTGGAAGCAGATGATCTTTAAGGTCCCTTCCAACCCAGACCATTCTGTGATTCTGTGATTTCCTGGTTGTTTTGTTTTGGTTTTTTTTTTTTTGTTTGTTTTGTTTTGTTTTGTTTTTTTTTTAAGAAATAAAAAGTATGTTCATCCTAATTTCTCTGAAATGCACCAGTACTTTGATTTTCATGCTTGCTTAGAAGAGATGGAACACTGTTTGACCTTTGCATCCCTTGATCTGAAGGCATGAAGCCTCTCAGAGGTTCACAAGCAGGTGTATAGTTGGGATTGTTGGGCTGTCCTGTGCAGAACCAGGAGTTGGAATTAAATGATCCTCGTGGGTCAGGATGTTCTACGACTCCGTGATAGTTTTCCTAACCTGTTGTTTTTAAAACAAGCAGCAAAATCTCTCCTTAATCCTTAATTGCCATTCTGCAGAGCCTCCCCATTTTTAAGCCTGATGGTGGGAAGGATTTACAAATTTGGCTAATAATTGTAAAAAATGGGCTGTAGTTCACCTTGTTCTAGCCTAGTCATTTCAGAAGCATGTGTTGGAATCACATCTGGAGCACATGGCTCTCTCCTGGGAAAGGGACCCTGTGGGTTTAGCTAAGCTGGGTGTAGAGCTTTACTGGTGTGGGAAGGGTGGATCAGCCTTGGGGGATCATTCTCTGTTAACACACAACTATAGACTCCAGTAGCACTTATTTCATGTTTCCGCTGCTATTTTCTGGCTATGTTCTACTTATCCGCAGTAAATTATCTTGGATAAAGCACGATCCAAGCACATAGCAAAAACCATGACTAAAAATCTTTCTTCCTATGCTGCATCTGCCCCCCATAAATCACTGCCCCTCAGTATTTCTCTCCATGAAGAGATAAGCTTTGCTGTAGCAGCTTTTCCCCATCCATATCAGCAGAGATTTCATCTTTGGCAGCAGTTGATCATTTTCCTAATTCACGGCAGGCCTTAAAAACCTGGAGACAACATTTTGTGCTCCCCCAATGGTGCAGGTGTTTATCTGTCACTAAGTAGGATGTCCCATCTGCCTGGCATGAATAAACAATGGGGATTTACCTCTGGTGGGGTATCAGTGCTGGGGTTCCAACCTCAGCAGGGGCAGCAAAAAAAGGATTTCTGCTCATATTTACATGGGTACAAATAAAGAGCAGATCAAATCAAGTCATCACAGCAGCAGTGCAGGAGCAGGACTGAGAATCAGTTTAAGGCTTCTGTTAAACCACTGTGGGGTCGTTCCTATAATTGCCATAGTAGACTCATAAACTAACCCAAACTTCCCAATAACCTGTGCTGGGTTTATGGCAATTTCCAAAGATATTATTTCCCAAGATGTTCTTTTCTCATTTTTAGAGTAATATATGTTTTATGTATGTTTTATGGATCTGACAATGCATTCCCATTAAAAAGAGTTACAACACCATTATCATGAAAAGGAAACTGCAAATGAACTATTAGTTTTCCCAGGTTTATGACAGTACAGACTTAATTTTTTGGTTTTGCACCAAATATTTATCACACAAAACCAGTAGTTCACTTTTTACCTCTTTGTTGTCTTGTAAAGACTTGTAACTTATGTCAAAAATGTTTCCTTTTGAATGCTGGGATTGTGTTGTGAATAAATACTGTTGGGAAGAGATGAAATGCAATATAATAAACTCACAAATGTGTCACTCCCTGTTTTATAACTTCAAAATCTGTACAACAGAACATTTAAAGAAGGATTGATCCTTAGAGAAAAACTGTGTCTTCTCTCAGCAGAATTTATGTCAAGCCCAGGTCAACTAAACATTAAATAGCATACAAGCATTTCACATTTTATTTTGTTTGAGGACTGTAAAAAATTCATGAATGTTTGATATCAGTAGAATTCTTTCAGCATCATTACATAGAAGTCAAGAACTGAAAGATAGTTTTAAATGATGACTTCTTAAAAAAAGTTGATTCCTGTCTTTCCTGTATTTTCTTGAGTGAAATCTTAAACCTATGAAAGGCTTTTCACAGGTAACTTTTACTAACTCCACTAGTACCAGAATTTTACTTTTAATACTTTAATTGCAGCTAGGGACACATCAAAATAAGGTTAAGATCCATTTTCAAAAATGATTGCCTGAAGTTAGGCACCTACAGCTTTATTCTTCCACACAACTGACCTGATTTTCAGAAGTGCTGAGTTTAGTACAATTCCCATTAAACCATTGAGCACTGAGTATGCGGAGCTCACTACAAAATCAGTTTACTTAAATGTCCAAATACAGATGCATGTGCCAAGCTTTAGGCACAGATGTTTGTAATTTTACTTCATTTTTTTCTGATACTCTCCTTACCAAACTAGTAGTTTTTGACCGAGTGAAACTAGTTCTTCTCAGCGCTTAAAAACAGAACAAGTAAATATCCAACAAATCCCATTTTCTGGTTAAATTGGGGCTTCCACTCTTAAGTTGTTAAGGACTTTACAGTGTGATCATACTACCCTTGATCTTTAGCATACATCTTTAAGCATTTTGATAAATTTTCACAATTTAGAGCTAAGGTTTTGAAAGTGGCCTGTGTCTTACAGAATGCAGTGCACGAGCAACCTAATTGTAATGTAACTTTTATTCTAAATATGAAAATATCTGGCACTGAAGTAAAAAAAAAAAAAAAAGGTGAACACAATAATCCCAAGCTTTGAAATCGGATCCTAACGCTACATCTGTTAAAATCAATTGTGTCAGGCTGGAATGAGTCTGAGTTCATCAGAATGTGTTTATTGTGCCATATAAAGGAACCGCCGAATCAGAATTTTTTTTTGGAAATTGCTTATGATAAAGCATAAACCAGAGTGGAATAGCTGATTTTTTAGATAACTGTGCCATTGTCACTGTAGCAAAATACGCTCTTGTTCTTTTATCAGTGAATTTGAACAGCGTACTTGCAAAAAGTAGAAATGTGATGAGAAACCGACAGTCTTGAGTCACTTTTCTGACCACTCTATAATGTAATCCAGCCTGATACCATATCCCAACTCACTCTATTATGCCTTGATACAATGCAGAACAGATGTAAAAACTGTCAGTGCATGCTGTTAGTTCTGTAATACACAGATACAAAGGCTTGACAGGCTTTTATATAAATCCACAATCAGGACTCAGTAAAACCCCTTGAAGTCAATTTTTCCTGAACCATATCAATAGTTTATCACTAAGCTCTCTCACTCCCTACCTCTCCTGTCCAGAAATTGAAGGTTCAATTTAGCGATTTAGTTTCTTTTTGCAAATAATTCATTAATAGAAAAACTCTGTGAAAATGGACAAACATAAAAGCTTTCCTGGAGATCCAGTTCTGAGCTTTAAATCATCATCCTGCTTAATGCACCGTTGGACCAATCTACCACAGTTCTGTCGCCATGTCAAGATGCCTCTGTTTAGGCTGCATAATTTACCTGGACATCCACATTTGCAAACTGTGACTACCTGTCAGATGAAGCTTGTTTTGTTAAAAATCAGTGGTGTCAATCCATAAAACAATCAGTCCTTCAGCGTTTGCAGTGTTTTATAGGAAAATGGTGACTCACTGACTGCCTTCTGCCCATGGAGCCGCTTGAACCATAACCAACTAATGTGCTTGGGGAACAGTTCATGCTTCATTAATCTGAAATATGTTGGTAAAATAATATTATTCAGCTTTTTTTTTGCAATAACCATGAAGCCCACCGTTTTTGCGTGCTTAATGCATTACTGTTGAAATTATTATCATTTACTGTGGAATACCATAGAAACTGCCTAATAAATGTGATAGATTGTGTAATTATCTCTTGATCAGCACCGTTTTTCCAAGATCTTACCCCGTGAACTTGAGGGCATTTTATGACCTTCACACTGGGTATGCAGCTAATTACTCCTTGGGCAATAATTATTAAGTTTTTTTTCAGTCTCAGTTTGTCATTTTGTCTTATAAATTATTGTGCTCTTCAGCTTCTCAATCCATTTGGCTACAAAACTGCAGCTCTCAGGGGGCTCCCTAAATTGTCCTGTGACTGTATGGATTACACCAACTTCATTAAGTAGATTACAGGGATGTCTGTTTTGTAGGTTTTCCATTGATCGCCACACTGACCTTGAGAGACAGTTCAACATCAACGCAGAAGACGGGAAAATAACTCTGGCAACACCACTGGACAGAGAAACGAGTATGTGGCACAACATCACTATTGTAGCTACTGAAACTAGTAAGTATTTCTGTACACTGGCTGTTAGTTCTGTTTGGTTTAGAATTGATTTTAGCAGGGTGTGCAGTGGAAACTATATAACTCAGTAAAGTAAAACATACTGTGTGTTTAAATTATTGGAAGAAAACTTACTTTCTGTGCAAGTTCCAACTTTTTGGGGTTTTGTTTTTTTGTGCGGTGAATATGTTAGTGGAGGTTTTGAAGAGATAGATGAGTACTTATTTACCTATATAGGGTAAACATTTAAAAAAAATGGTTTAAAAAGCTCAAACCAAAGCCTTATAATTAGTCAGTTATACTAAGACAGAGGAAAATTAAAGCTTTGCTGTCGTAGAGGTAAATTGTGGGCTCAACCCAGACGTTCTTGATGCTGCGTGCTATCATGTTTCAGTGCCATAAATGATTAAGCACAGAGGTAATGTTGCATGAAAGTGGTCCTGTTGGATACCTAAGGATAAGTTTACTCATACACAGCTATAGACAAGAACCTGGATTGTTCAGGCCCACAAATCCACTGTCAGTGCTCGGCACACCTGAGTCACCGGCAGCCAGGAGTGCCCTGCCCGGGAATAGGGGTCAGAGATCTTAATCAAGGGGAGTTCTTAATTAATTTGGAGCTGCAAGCGCTGCTGACAGGATCACATGTGACGGTGTAATTTATTATTAATATTGGCACTGTGTTTTTAGCCTGTGCATTTGACATAAGCATATTGCAGCAAACGAACACGTTGGGAATGTCGGGCTCTCGTCCCGTGTCATCACCTGGGCTGAAACACAAACCCTTGAAAGGTTTCTGCTGATGCGTGCACACTTGACACAATATCGTAAGAATATATGTCTTCAGAGCCTAATAATCAGTGCTGCTCATGTAGAAAATAGGGTGATGGGAATGTTTGCTTTTCCCCCGACTATCTTCTTTGAAGGATGTAGTATTTTGGTACAGAATATTTAATGTTGTTTCACAGGACTGTAGCTATGAACATAATAAGTTGGGGGATAAAATATGTTTATTTATCCCATTTTTGTTGTCTAATATTTCTTTCTGTGGTACTTGTCTGCAAACCCAAACATTTTAGGAATCTGTGGCCCATAAGCAGAATGGCACATATTAGTAGAAAGGTAGGTCTAGGTGTAAACTAAACTCTCAACTTACACCCTTTGTAACCTGTATTCCTACAACCCACCCCAGTAATTTGTGTATTTCATTGCCAGTAGTGCAAACTATGCCCTGTTAATTCCTGTTACGTCTTGCAGGCAAACACTACTTTGATAAATTAGCAGGAATACTTTGTGCTTGCAGGAAAGCCAAGCCAACACAGGGAGCCAAACTACATGAGGAAAGAAAGGAAGGTCTGGTTTCACAGGACACATTTGCCCAGTTTAATATCCAACCAATTAATAATTTTAATGTTTTTAAAGGAGAAATATGTAAAATTCCCATACCAATTCCCTCAGATCGCGAGATTTGCCAATGCCACGGAAGGCAGAATTTTTAGTTTGTCATCCAAATATTGGAACAGTAGGATGTAAAATGAAGTCATTTAACATTTTGTTTTCTCCACAAAAAGACTAATTTTGCAAAAAGCTCCTCCAATTCATTTTTATATCTCCCTTAAATGTGTGTATCAGAGCAAAGTTTCCAGAAACGTGCTTTACTGAGCCGCACAAGAGTGAAGTCTGCCTGTTACGTCTTCAGGTTTTTAAAACATAATTATACTCGAGACTTTTGTAAGAAATCAGCCTTGTCATTAGACTTCATGGGAGCCTCAGCAACTCTTGCTATTGTAAAATTACCTCTTATCAGACTGGCTATGAAAATAATAATGCCGATCTTGTTCTAAGCATTTGTGTTCCTGCTGATGGCTTATTTTTTTGCATTCCTAATATAATTATTTGACATTTACATAAAACAAGGGTTTAATTTCATAGACTACTCTTTTTGCTTATTTAAGTGAAGTTATTTTTAAGCTCCTCATGCAGAAATTAAATTTGTTCATAGCACTGTCAAGCAGGGTAAAATGGGCATTTTTAGCTATTTCTTTCCCAAGACAGTAATAAACAAAATCTCTGCTGTAAAATAACAGAAATCTGTTGGAGGCAGACACAAGGAGCAAATGCAAACACAAAGTGTGTCATTACAGTGCTTTCACTGGCAGTCATATTAATGGACTGCTGATCTCTCCCATAGCAATAAATATGTTGGCATCATTCATACAGAAACATTTCCCCTTCCTGGGCCTGCTGCTTCCCAGAGCTAATTCGAGGCTCTCCTCTCTACCTGCAGGGCAATGACCAGGCCATTTCACTGCCATTAAACTCACTTACTAATCATAAGCCATGACACTGGTTTTCTCTTCTTGATTCCATAGTAGATCCTGATTTATCAACACTTTCATAGATAAACACCACGTTTTCCTGACCCATAATTCACTATTTCAGAACTTCATGCAGGCAAGTTACCTGCAGCTAAACTTGTGCTCTAGGCACAGGTAACTTTTGGCACTTATTGTGAAAAAAGTATCTTTGTGTTGTCATCTCTCAGCCACTGCCTTAAGTAGGAATCTTCTAAGACAGAATTGGTCTGGCTCAGTGGAGCATATCTGCTTCTGTGTTTTCACTTGAGTTGGGGATGAAGATCCTCAGGTCCAGACTGGCTGATCTTTTTAACAGTGATCAGATTTAAAATGAGTATGGATAATTAAAACATGCTACTTATTTTTTATCTGACTGACTCAAAATGTGAAGTTAACCTTTTTGTGTCTAGCAAAACTATGAGGAAAGAGAAAAGCGTGAACCAGTGAGGAATGTGGCTCTTTTCTACATGTACTGGACAGGCAAAATACCAAATACTTGTGGTTTTTTGTTTGGTTGTTTCAAAGAAGGACATTTTCTTTTCCTATCCATAGAAATAGGAAATCTGACCAATTCTTGTTCAGAACAAACTCATGCTTTTGGTGACAAATAGTATTACCATCATATTCAGAGACCTGTGCAATGTGAGACATTTTGGATGGTGCTGTTTCCCCCCTTTACTTTCCCATTATTAGCACGGTCCGTCCAGCCCCTGGGAAGGAGTTTCTAGTTTTCTGCAGCAGTTTTCAGGCAGTCATCCAGACAGACTAAGTACCAGCTGCCTTGAGTGGCTTTCCCTCAGATATTTGCCCAACTTTTGCTTTGCCTTTACGTTCTGGTTCCCAAAATACGTGAACAAGTTGCCCAGAGCTTTGTGTCCGTTCTTTAAATCCCAGCAGCGATGCTGTGCTCCGGTTGTGTTGAGGAATACACTGGTGCAGGTGGCTGGGGGAGCTGCTGGCTGAGCTCTGGGCGGGAGCCAGAGACAAGAGGCTGTGACCTGCCAACCCTTTGCATGACATAAGACACGGGGACCTGTGGCCCAGCCAGGTGAGGGACATCCAGGGACACAGCAGGAGCCAGGGGTTCCAGACTTTCCCATGCTCAGACTGCGAGGGGATAAAAGCCCAGGGTGTCCTTTGTTTAGGGTCCTCCTTGGAGGCACCGGCTCAGGCTGTGTCTGTGTCACTGCGCCGTGAAAAAATGGCTTTATGGAATGAGAGATGTGAGGCTGTGCTGCGGGAAGCCTGGGGTGGAATGGATGAGGAAAGCTGGTGTGACTGTGGGTGTGGGGTGTGCGGGGAGCTGGGCGGGACCCGCCGGGCACCGCGGCTGCGAAGGGGCTCCGGTCCCAGCAGTGACAGGCTGGGGGTGGGACCGGGACTGCCGGGGAGTCTTGGGAATGGTCACACTGAACAGTTTCCTTAACAGTTGCATGCCCACAGGAGTTAATTCTTCAGATATTTCCTCCCCCTGAATCTTTTTTGTGGTTAGGAAAGATGAAACAACACAAAGAGCCACGTGTGAAAAAGAATGAGCTCGAATGTGATGAACATGGTACAGGTGACATTCAGGTGATCCAGGTGATATTTAGGAGGTGGTTTCTTTATTTCAGATTACTTTCCATTAAAGTCCTTGTGCTGCTTTGGTCCTTTCAACTGCTACACTTAAACCTGTCTACTCCTAAATATGTCATTTCTTTTGCAGAATTTTTTAATATGGTATTGTTTCTTACATTTCTTTCTTATATTATCAGAATAATTTTTGCTTCTTTGTTGTTTAGTGTTTTTTTCCTCTCAGATCATGTGGTGACTCCTCTGTGTTGAATTTTTTCACGTGGATTTTTTGGAGAAGATATCAGAAGGAATTTTGACATCTTTGAAAGATCCCTCTGAAATACAGGGTTAGGGTGCTCAGAAGAAATACACGTATTAACACTCATGGCAAGATTTAAAGTTATTGAACCTGTGAATTGATTCTTAAATTTTCTTTTTGTGTTGCCGTTCATCCAAGTTTGCTCTGGTGAATGGACAGGAGCAGGAACATCCAGGTGATTCCAGGCTAGAGGAAGCAGTTTCACTGGCAGTATGACTCCCTGAGAATGTACCTTTCTGTTCTGTGGATAAAAAGGGTGATCTTTGTTTTCTACTGCTGATTTGGACTTTAAATATTGGACTAGTGAGATTTTGGTTTGTGGTGTAGCTGAGACTTCCGTGAGCCTAAAGTTGCATGCCAGGGGTGGGAGGTTTATTTTATCTAAATGCTTGACAGAACAGGGGTGGATAGTCTTGCTTCGTAAGTCAAGGTTGATTGTGCTGCTCATATGTTTGGGCTCTCTGGAGCTATACTCTGAACAGGACAGAAATCTCTGGGCATGTGGAAGTATTTTATGAGAGCCTGAAGTGCAGTGCAGTAAGAATGAACAATTAGATTGGAGACGCTTCTTTTGGTGCATCTTTTTTGTCTGTACAAAGGCTCATCACATCTTTGGTTCTTTGGTACTTGTTTGAAATGAATTTTCTACCATTCAGGAAAATCCAGTGAAGTCAGGATCCTAATAGTCAGGTGTGATCCAATTCTCCTGAACAAACACATTTTTAGTTGTGTAGATTACAATTATGGCTGTAACCACTTCTCACATTGACATGCTTGTGTTGCTTGCATTAACTGGTTGGCAGTTTTGCTGGGCAGTGAAGCAGAGCAGGGTTCAGGCTGGGTTAACCTCCTCAGCATTCTCCCAGTTTCTTGGACAGGTTTTGCAGTACTTACCACGTTATGTGTTGTCAATGTTAGTCAGCTAGGAAGAGAAAATCAAATAGCCATGACTTATTTATTAGAACATTTTCACTACAGTTCGCACAGATTCTGAATGGAGTTCAGAATCATGGATCATTCAAGCAACCAGATTGCCAGACATGTATAAGGCATATAATAATTAAACTCCATCTTCTTTAAGCCTCTAGCTCTGTGGATTTCCATTTCCATCTTCTATCAGGTGTAACAGCCACGTTGCAGATACTTTCTCTAGCACACTCACTGTGTGACTCATTAATGCTAAAGAAAGGCCCTGTACTTCAGCCATTGCTGGTTAATTGATACAACAGCAGTGATAAATGGAGAACTGATGGAGTTTGAAACCAAAGGAAAGACTTGTCTCAGAGAAGCTGGTTTAACTTAGGCAAGAAAGAAGTGTGTTAGCAACATAATTTGACTGCACAACATTCCTCCAAATTAAATACAAATATCCTGATGTTTGCATACTCATCCCTAAGCTGTGGCTGAGGTCTGCTTGAGGTACAGGATTCTATTGAATTCTTTGAAAACAAAAAGTGTACTGTAATGCCTTCACTATTAGCAATGCTTCTCTGCAATTCTCTTTTTAAAAAGGGAGGTAATGCTCTTCCCAAGAATACGTGTATTACACAGTGGAGCTTCATTGAATCATACCACAGATTGAACCTTCTAAACACATTCCCACTGACAGCCTCAGAGTTGTGACAAACACTCCAACAAATAACCCAAAGCCTGATCATTGTCTTTAAAGACAGATGATCCCTTCAAAGTCCCCTTCTTTCACCTGATGTAACCCTGACTGAGCAGCTCAAGGTTTATCTTTTCCTCTTGGGTGTGTTGTGACACTGGATTCCTCAGCCTGCCTTCAGGTCGACTCTCGGTGGCACTTTTTAGGGTACTACCATGAGGATGTTCAGGCACAGACAGGTTCTTTTCTAATGAGTTTACACTCCAGCCTTTTCAGACATACTGGGAAATACAGGGATGAAGTGTGGATATGTTTGCTCCGTTGTGTCAGGTTGCAAGAATGCTCCTCTAAAATTTCTCCCTCTTAGATTAGATATTAGGAAGGAATTGTTCCCTGTGAGGGTGAGGAGACCCTGGCACAGGTTACCCAGAGAAGCTGTGGCTGCCCCATCCCTGGAATGTTCAAGGCCAGGTTGGACGGGGCTTGGAGCAACCTGGGCTTGTGGAAGGTGCCCCTGCCCCCGGCAGGGGGTGGAACAAGATGGTCTCTGAAGTCCATTCCAACCCAAACCCTTCCATGATTCTGTGCTTCTCACTCTCTGCATCACACACACAGACACAGCAGAGCAGTCCCTGGGGAATTCCAAAGCCAGGGCAGGACTACCTGGGAGAGGATATTTCTCTTAACCTAGAGCCATGCTTTCAGCCAAGTTTTAAATCTCTGAATGAAGGGTTTTAATGGAATTTCTGTTCTCCTTGTTCTGCAGGCACTGCAGTCGCGGAGCTGTTCCTTTCACTGTGATTGACTGCTTTATCAAATGATTCTTGGTGTTCAGGTTCAGGTGCCAAACCAGCAGCATTCCTGTGGCAGGCTCAGCCCCTGCCCCAGGAGTGGCAGGACTGCCACAGCTAGTAGAAATTCTCTTGAGTAATTGGTCAAAGCATGAGACGAAAATCTAGACAAGATCCGAGATGTAAATGGTGATCTGACCACAATAAATATTTTGCAGGCACAGAGCAGAGGAGTCTCAAGGACAAAGCTGTGGGCTCTGTCTGACAGAGGTAATTACCCGTACCAACGGCATGCTTTAGAAATGAAGAAGTATGAGGCAATTTTGTCACCTAATGGGAAAGGGCATAAAGCCAGAAAGACTCTTTATGGTTTACCAAGAATATAAATACAATAATTGAATCATCACCCAGCACACGCTCTACTAAAGTTATCTATATTGTGTATTCCTTTAAAAAATGCAAGGACACTAATTAAAAAGGAAGAGAGACATAATTATTCTTCAGAATAATCCTTCAGCTACAGTGTACTTTTTAATGCCATGTATACCTTTGCTCATGCTTTCATTTATTTATTTAGCCTTTTATTGTAAAAATGACTATAGGCATTATTAGCAATAATTCCAACATTTTAGGGAGTTACTTTGGGGCATCATATAAATTATCTCTAATTTAGGGCTGAGTAAATTTCAGTAAGTTTGAGGAAGAGAAGGAAATAAGCCTTTATGGATGTTTAAACAGGAGAAGCTCAGGAATATTAACCTTTTCTGCTTGACCCTTTTTGCTCTGGCTTAGTGGAACTCAAACTAGATAATCCATCATTTTTACACTGAAATGCAGAATTTACTAAGGTACTTTTTATTCATTTGCACATAACTACAGGGTTACAGATCCTGATGGGTTACTGAGCGTTTGCCACTGGGCAGTGGAGGGCTGGTGCATCCTGCCAGGCCACTTTGCAGTTCTCAGCTATGAAAGTGTATTCAAACATAGCACAAAGTTTCCAGTTAGTGTTTTTCACAGGTCAGGAACAGCAGGAGAGGCGATCCATGTGGATAACAGCATAGGAGTGGCCATATGAGGAGGGAATAGAATGGGAATGGAGTGTACTTACTGTATAAAATGACCTCAGTGGGTCAGGATTAAAATTCAGATGTGGGATGCTGAGTAGAACTTAGATACCTCTGGTTTCAGAGGGAAGCATGTAAGGCAGCTGTGAATAAAGCATCTGGGTAATTCAGTGCAAAAAAAATGTCAGAGGAGGGAATAAACATCGTTATGGTGAGAAAAAGGAGAGGGATTTGAATGAACAGTCTAAAATGTTTCATTTCTGGTTTCCTGGCATTATAAAGGCAGGCTAGACATCCCAGTTCTAGGCTTGCAAATATTCACTGCACAAAGACAAACAAGAGTTAGGACACTGTTCAAAGTTTAATACACAGAAGGTTAGGGTACTAGGTGATGTTTCAGAAGGAAATAATGCTTTCTGGGGCATGAAACAGAAGGATTCATGTAAGGAATACAAGGTTCATTAATGGAAGTGTGCACAGATTAGTGACTAATTCACGCACAGCATGTTAAGTTACTTTGAGGAAATCTGGAGGCATGGCTAAGCTGGCAATATACCTGTTATATTAACAAAGGGAGGGCATCTTTACCCTGAACAACTACCAACTGGCCATCTGCACTTGGAGCACTTGAATCGAAGGTTCTAAAGAAAATAAGAATAATGTTAGAAATATTGGGTGTTATTCCTCTTGTATGGTGAGCTGAATTCATCAAGTGGAATGTGAAAATCTCCCCTGTTTTTTCTGGAAGGCTGAAGCATGAGAGCAGGTCAGAGTAGGGGTTTGTAACTGAATATAACTTTGGACAATCTACTTTAAGTGTATTTCTGTCTAGAATGAAGACTCCACTCAGAGTAGCATACTTTGAGCTTCTAGGAAAGGTGCTGGAGAGCAAAAGACGACACAATTTTCTGGCTGAAAAACAAAGGAGGTGATTTTTTTAAAGGTTCATACTGAAGTTTAGGGACATCTTTTGGCTTATTTCTGAAGGTATGCAAGTAAGAAAGGTTTGATACTACACTTCTAGAACCTGATTCATATCTGGCATATCCAATAATATATTATTTGTGAAGGAAACATAAGACTAATTAGATTGCACTGTTAAGAAAAATCAGTCTGAGAAAGGAATATGAGCTCTTAAAGTAATGACATTTAAATACTTCTATAATAAATTCTTCTTTAATAATAATTTTTATTAAAGCGTTTTGATGTTTTGTCTACCAGTAGGGGAGAGATTTCATTTGAGCTATAAATTATTTTACTTTTGTCATGAAATCGTTTAAAGTAAAAAAAACCCAAAATATTCCAGACATCTTGTCCTCAATCAAGCTGCTTATTGTTATTATTGTTACTGCTAATCATTAGAAAATTTCAGAGCTAATCATAATTGACAATAAGACCTTGCATAGCTAAGTCAATATTTTATGACATTTTAATATGCATGAGGTATTAGCATATTAATAATATAATTGCTTTAAAGTGTGGGCCAGATTCCTGACTGGTTTATGGGAGCACAACTCCCTTGGTTAAGCTGGAATTGAGAAACACAGCAGCAAATCACACCCTGGTACTTTTGTTGTGTCTTAAAATCTTTCTCCTTAGTTTTTTCTGGTTATTTTTTTAAGGCAAATCGTTTTCTGTCACTTAAGGGCACTGTATTGTTTTCTGGAATTTTTGTCTCATTGCTATATTGAGATATTAGAAGCTATTACTTCCTCACAACAATTTAAGGCATTGCTCTGCCTCAGAAAATCTGGACTCCTGATTAGGCCTGTGGTGCTGGGATCCACAAGAAGTGAAGATCCATTGAGATTTCACAGAGTCACAGAATCCACATGGGTTGGAAAGGACCTCAGGGATCAAGTCCAACTGTTTCATCCCATTGTTATTATTCCTAGTGTGGAATGAAGGGATCAGAAAGATGTGGTTCCCTCTGGTTTTCTGTGGTTCCCTTTTTCCTAACTATTTTTCTCCCTCTCTATTGGTGGCTGCCACAAGGAAGTATTTCCAAATGCATTTAGTAGATTCTGACTTTTGCTGAAATGATGTGTCTGTGGAGTAAAGCTTCCTACTTTCAGAGGCTTCCAGAGACTGCAAATGTTGTTTTGTTATTTCTTATTCTTGAAGTTAGTTATCATTTGTTTTGTCTGTTTGGTTTTAATTTTCATTGCTTTTTTTTTCTGGAAAAAAAAACAAATTAACTGTAAAACTTCAAACATTTCTACCTTGCCATTCTTTGGAGTTGATAACTGCCCTGCTAATAAGTGCTAAAACTTTAGCTCTATTTTTAACTTTTGCACTCAGATAATTATTCCCCCCTTCAATATGTAACACAGTTAATTTACTGCAAACTTCCTCCTGACTTGTACCCTCGTTAGACGCAAATAAGGCTCAATAACACGGTGCTTTATCACAGATACGGGTTGTTTTCTGCCAGCATTTGTTTCAGGTTGGTCTCTGGATAGATGTGTGGGTGGAAGGATGTTGGCAGTATGCTTTTTTTTAATCCTTTTCCCTTAAGGACTTACTTAGGATCTGTGAATAAATCAGGATTGTTTCATTGTCATAAACCTGACATGACTTTAGCAGCTTCCAATATAACCCGCTCCAGCAGCTATACTAATGCTTTATTTTGAATTATGTATTTGTTTGCCCATATTGATGTGTCACATATATCTTGATTAGGTGCCACTATGAATATAAAGCTCACTGTGGTCAAAATTAGATATGCAGAGCAGTCTCTGAGGACATACTGTTTGTATCCATAACTTCTGTTAAGAGACAAGTACCCAGAGCTGTCACCCAGATATTGCAAGAATGCTACAGTTTTTGATTAGGATGCCCCTTTAACTCTTTTCAAGCCTCATCCCATCCCTTTGTTCCCCTGCTTTCATATTCCCATTTCATATCCCGTGCATTCCTACAACCACAGAGTCATTTAGGTTGGAAAAGACCTCCAAGGACATCCAGTCCACCCTTTGCCTGATGCCCACCTTGTGCCCCAGCCCAGAGCACTGAGTGCCACATCCAGTCCTTCCAATCCCTGATCATCCTTTCCATGGAGAAATTCCTCCTGATGTCCAACTGCCCCTCCCCTGGCCCAGCTGGAGGCCGTTCCCTCTCCTCCTGTCCCTTGTTCCCTGGGAGCAGAGCCCGACCCGACCCGGGTCCCCCCTCCTGTCAGGGAGTTGCAGAGCCAGAAGGTCCCCCCTGAGCCTCCTTTGCTCCTGTTTTGGACTCCATGCACATGAATAGGAAATGGTGACACCAAGGTGGATGTTTCACAACGTGCACATTGTGGTTAAAGGCAGACCACCATCCCAAGTGATTTAGAATAACCAGAAAGCCTGAAGTTTCTGGGTTGTTGGGTTTTTGGGGGGGCACACGGGGTTGGGGTTGCCTTTGCTTCCCATTCCCCTCTAGCCCTGAGGGGGATATCAAGGAGTTTCAGCATCCTCTCCCCTCAGGGACAGACTTGTGGCCCCATGTCCTCAGTCACATTGCAGCAGCTGATAACTTCTCCTTTCTGAATGCAAGAAATCCAAATACAACGTGGTCTTTTGATTTTCCCTTATAACCAGGGTTATGGTACCAGAGACCCTCTTCCACCTGTGAACTACATTTGAGGGAATGTTTCGCTTTTCTAATCTATTTCTTTTTTTTTCCTTTCCAAGCCCTTTTGATCTGTCTGTAAATTCAGACAATATCATGCAAATAGACCAAACAAAACGAGGTACTTCTGAAAAAAAAATTACAAGCCTTTCTCAGTTTTGCAAATGGATGTCACAATTCAGAGAATATCAGAAGTAATTACAGAGTAACTGTTTGTGAGACTCCTGAATAACTGCACAGCATGAAAAAGAACAAAGAGGTTGCATTTGAATGCCAAATTTAACCTGACCTCAGATAAACAAAATGAGGGTTAACTGATTCTATCAGTTTGTATTGTGCCTCTGTGAAAGGAATATATTCACTTTTTTAATTTTAGTTTTATATCTCTTTATAGCTCTATAAAACTTTATCAAGTCTTATAAATGTGTTGATCCTTTGAAGTCAGCAAAGTACCCAATTAAAGTCCCTGATTTAATTTAAATTTTATTTACATTTAAAATCTTAAATTATTTCAAATTTAGGAAATGATGCACTATTGCTGCTACAGTGGCAGATAAAGAACTGAGTGCAGAGTTAGGTGGAATGTCACTGATAAAAAAAATGTCCATTTGGTCTTTTTGCAGGCACGGTTTGTTTTTCTGCAAATTTTAAGTAATTGATTCAAAATCTTATGTGTTCTGGGCTACATGAAACAGTTTTAATGTCTTAAGGTGCAAATAAAAGAAAACCCCCACAGAAGAAGAAAGTGAGTGAAAACTTTGTCTGAACAGGACCTGAAGGATATGGTTTATTTATTTAATATTTTCTGCCTTGGCTTGTGCGTGCACCACAGAAATTTTGCTCTTTGTTTTTTGTTCTGGTATTATCAGCAGCTTCAAAGCGTTAATCTGTCCTTCAGTCCCAAGCTTTAGTCCCACCTTATTTAGAAGAGCAACCAGGATGGTAGAAGAGCAACGAGGCTGGTGAAGGGACTTGAGCACAAGTCCTATGAGGAGAGGCTGAGGGAGCTGGGGTTGTTTAGCCTGGAGAAGAGAAGGCTCAGGGGAAACCTCATTGCTCTCTAAAACTACCTGAGAGGAGGTTGTAGCCAGGTGGGGGTTGGTCTCTTCTCCCAGGCAACTCTCAGTAAGACAAGAGGGCTCGGCCTTAAGCTGTGCCAGGGGAGGTTTAGGTTGGATATTAGGAAGAAATTCTTTACAGAGAGAGTAATCAGCCATTGGAATGGGCTGCCCAGGGAAGTGGTGGATTCTCCGTCCCTGGAGGGTTTCAAGATGAGGCTGGATGTGGCACTGAGTGCCATAGTCTGGGAACCGCCGTGGGGGGGGATCAGGGGGTGGACTTGATGATCTCAGAGGTCCTTTCCCACTTGTCTGATTCTGTGATTCTGTATTGGTGAAAGGTGGGTGTGTGTCCCTACCTAAGCCAGTCTTTACAGATGGAGCTGCTGAACTTTGGGAACCTCTTAACTACAAATGCAGCTTTGAATTCATGGCCTCGAGAAACCAGCCTGTCCTCAGTTTCCCCTCCTTCTTGTCCTCCTTTTCCAGGATACGCAGTGGAAATGCACTCCCCGCGCTCCCCCTGGTCAGTGGGTACGTACAGCTCCTCTGGAAGCATGTCTTGTGCAAGAGTCTGACGCTGCCCCGTGGCCAGCAGAGGTAGAAAAGTGGGCAAAAATGAAAGAGGTGGATGATATTAAGCAGCTCCTTGGTTAAACTTGTGACAGTCTATCAGCGAGGAAATGAAAACAGAACGTAACGTGGCTTTGCTCTTGAGTCGTTCATTCTTTTTCCGGAGCCTGCAACAAAATAAACCCAGTGAGCTCCTGAAAGGAGACAAAACTTTTCGAATCTGCTATTGTTTGTCTCCCAAGGAACGACTTAAGGAACAAGCCCAAGAAATATGTTTCCCATCTTTTCCTTTCCGCGCCCCTCCCACACACTTGTACACACAGAAATCGCCACAATCTGCTCCTCTGGAGTGTTCCAGGGGGTGAAATAAATAGAAATGGAATATTAATTTGGAAGCAGTGTTTGTTTCTTGTCTTAGCAACTTGCACGGGAACCTTCCTGCTATGTACTGATATGCTTACGTTGCTATTTAGATATTCCACAACTTAGTATTTTCTCATCCTTTAAAAATACAGTAATTTCAAGGGGGAATCTAAATCTTCGTGGTGAACACTCCCGTCTGGGTTTTCAGTTTGGTTGCCTGAATTTTGTCCTAATTCAGAACTAGCTTATGTTCTGGTATTTTTAACAGAAACACTGGCAGTTCCTGCTGTCTCCTGACAGTTTTGGAGTCAGTTCGAGGCACTCAGTCTCTCTTGAATCGGATCATTACACAGTGCTTCAGACAAATGAGCACAGGATTTGCTGCAGTATCTGATTTCTAGAGTTAAGCTTCAACATAAATATAACTTCGGTTTCACAATAGCATCTGTGTTTCTCGGGATTCTTGAAGTCAGATCTGTCAGTTTTATATGACAGAAAGATTGTTATAAGCTGTGGTGTTCCAGAGGTAAAGGATTGCCCAATGAAAACAACAGCATAAACAGTAACAGGAGAAATAAACTTGTCCTGCATGTGGATTATCTTAATAAAGTCATCAGATAAAACTTTGATAAAGTCACGGGGAATGGATCTGTTAAAATACAACTTAATAAGTTTGAAATAGAAGGGATGTAAACCAAGCACTCTTGTTTTTTATTAAGTCAGTGATTCAGATTTTGTTTTGATTTCTTTGTTAGAACCAGGACTTCCTCTACTCCTAATTTAAAATATTATTATATTAGAAATTTCACTGAATCAGAGAAGCATGAAATAGCCATGTGGTGATGATAATAATAATAAAAATGTGTTATTTTCTAGGAATCTGCTTTCTGTTCAGGTACTTAATTTTAGTTAAAATGCAAGACCACTAATGACTTTTTAAGAAGAACCTTGAAGTGATTTTGGATGATTTAATTAAATAAAGAAAAACTGAATTAAACTGAATTCCCTTGGGTTTAACAAATTATAAACTTCATTTTGGGCTGCAGTAATTCTCTTTCCCAAAGACCACTTGTATGTGTATCTGCCAAGGAAAGATGGGGGGAAGTGTTTTAAGCATGTTTATGAAGTGTTTAAGTGTTTATGGCAGTTGAAAAGCTGCATTATGTTCTGTTAGTTATGGCACAGGACCAAAAATGTTATTTATAAGCTCCAGTTACTCCTAGGATGACTTGTTGCCTGCAGTGACAACGTTAACAACACTCAGTGCTTTGCAATACAAATTTCCAGTGAAACAGGCACATCTCAGTTGTGAGGGTTTTTTTTCCAGGAGGAAAGAAAAATATTGATGTGGTAAAACATGTGTCTGTAACCTCCAAAAGATTGGGTTTAGAGACACTAAAGGGCTCAATAATGTTTTATTTTTTGGGGTTTTTTTTGTAATTTGAGTTTGGTTATCTCATCTACCTCCTCATCTTGGTATCGAGCTCAGCAGCCTTTTTGAATCCTGAGTAGGTTTGAATGGGTTTGTTACTCAGAGGAGTACCAGCAAATTTTGTGTTTCAAACTTGTAGTGTTCCAGTACAGTTCTCTCCCCCGTGAGAACAGGGGAGAAAAGCAGGAGGGCTTTTTTAGGCGCTTGTAATCCTTGTAGACTATTCAATATACATTTCTAAACTCGGTTGGATTTCCCATTATTTTTGGAAGTTTATCACAAGTAAGCCTCACCGGTTATTTCTACATGGAGTTATCCTTTCCTTATTGCTGTCTGGATGTTCCTTTCTGTGTGTGCTGCGCTCATCCAGAGCACCCTGCTGGATCTCAGGGCTGTGGGCAGTAATTGAGACCTCAGCAGAGCCGTGGATGAGCTGCACTCTAGGAAAGGATGTACACAATTTGCACATGTGTTTCTTACAGCTCCACGCTGTGCTGTGCCACTGCTGTCCCCAGATGACCAATTGAATGTATTAACTGAGTCCTTCTGTGCAGCTGTGACTTGGAGAAACTTTTGGTTTACCAGACTAGGTGAAGTTTACTCAGTATTTTTTTTAAATTTTGCACCTCAGGGTGCTAAATTTTCAAATGAAGCTTGTGGTTCTCGAGTGACAGCCTTAATATACTTGTATTGCAAGATTCAAGATAGGTCTTTTTAAACTGCATCACAATAAAGCTGTTAAAAATCTGTTTAGCTCCTTAGAGAGTCTTTAACTTTAAATTGTTCTATGATTTTGCATGAAAGAACTGATTGGAATTTAAATAATCAGTCTTACTGTCCACATGCAAGAAGACTCAGTCTCCCTTAATTCTATTGACTGAGGGGTTTATTGGGAAAAAAATCCTAAAACAAACAAAAAAACCCCACCCAGTAATTAAACCTGGGTTTTGTCATAGTTTAGAAAGATCTGACTCTCCATTCACACAAATGAGGAAAAGTCCTGAAGGTCCTGAATACTATTTAGGGAGACACCCAAAGGTGTGAGGGGCAGCTGATCATGCAATGGGAGCAGTTTGTGTCCTCTCTGGAACCACTTCACTCCCTTCCCACTTCCAGTCCAGGGATTTTGGGGCGTTGCTAACAGAGATGGATTCAAATATCCTCTGAGTACGTTTTGCCCCTGAGAAGTTTTCAGACATTAAAAGTATGAAAATGAACAGATGGGAGTGTTTTATCTGGACAGTGTTTTCAGGCTGGATCTGCTTAGTGAGGATTCATTAGTGTGTTGGAAAAGGTGTGCTCAGTAAACACTTAGCACAAAGTGAAATTTCCTTGAAAAGTTGGGAATAACAAAATAATCCAACATTCTCAGCGTAGTGGGCAGTACAAGCTGTAGATAAAATTCCCTCTCCATCTCTCTCTCTCTCTTTCTCAACGACAAATGTCGTCACAGTCACAAGAACCCTAAAAGGCAGCTGATATCCCCTTGTTTGGAGAACTCCAAACCAGTTGGGTCCCTCTTGTGTTTAGTAAATTAATTTTTTAAATGAATTCTCATCAAGTTTCTAATTATAATATCTTTAAATTTAATGTTTGTATTTCTGATGAAAGACAAACATTTTGGGGGCAGTCACAAGGGACATGAATAATTTCTTTAGAAGCTTATCTAATTAATTACATTTCTCTGTAATGTCTTTAAAATTTGAACTGCCATCATTTCATTAATTTGGATAAAAGTAAATCTTTAGTGTTTAAATATGACACTAGTACTGAGAATTCTGATAAGCTCGAGATTCATTGTCTGTATTTTTATAAAATGAAGATTAAAAAAATGTGTTTAAAATGTTTGGGATTCATGATTTGCATATTAGCGTTTATTTGGTTTCTAATACATTATTATTTCATGGCATGAGTTTCACCTCACATGTTAGTAAGTAAGGTCACATGATGCAAAATGGACATAAATATTGGTCTTACAATATTTTAGCGGGGTTTTCTTTTTCTTCAGTAATGTATTTCTCTTCAAACAAGAACTTCTGTGTCCTTCAAATGGGAAACGTTTAAAGTCTGATGTGTGGTAATCTTCAAATCCTGTACTGGTGGAATGTTAATATTTGAGGCTGTCTAGCAAATATAAAACCTTTCTTTATAGCACCACTATATTAGGGCTTGTGTCTCTTGAAATTGTTATTTTTACGCCATTTCCAAGGCAGTTGAGCAGTTGAAATTTGCACATTGATAGGTGGAGCCGCACAAATCGTGGCCACTTTAGCACACAAGGAGGAAGTAGGCTGTAAGGTGTAGGGTTGGATTAGGTCACAAGGCAATTAACCCTGATGGAAACCACAAAAACTCCAGTGTACATAGCGATTCTTCCTTTCTTCGTCTCTGTCACTTGTAGAGCTGCCACCAGTTGCTCCCTGTGCACTGGTGGAGCCTGATCTTTGTGTACTTTGTAGACATTTGAAATGAGAAATACGTTGAATACCAGGCAGTGGGAGATCTGACATTGTTGAAGGCCAAACCAAGGTAGAATACTGTGGTTGTAAAATAATGCTCACCAAGAGATGGACTTTGAGACTAGTACTGAGGCACTTGTAGGGGTGTGTACGTGCCATGGAACTGTTTCTCAAACTCTTCAAATCAACTGGTCACCCCACTTTAAACTGAGTCCGCGTTTTTGCTCTTTGGGGAAAAATAATCTAAAATATTTATAAAGAGTCTCTAAATAAATTAGCTATGCTGAATTTAGGGAAAGGCACTAACAACTGACTCTGAAATCTATTCAAATGCAAACTGATGGTTTAGCTTTTCTTGCCTTACAGCTCGTTCTCCTCTTTAGAGGGGTAAGCAATTTTATGCAAAATAGCTCTATATTATAAATAATGAGTCGTTACTTCGGGGAAGAAAGAAGTTCACAGGTCATGGTCTTGGTCAGTGGGAGATGATCAAAGTGCTTTAATAGCCCAAATTACTGTCTAGTTTTGCCTGTGTCAGTCTACCATCCATCTTCCTCACAATGTGGGTCACCACATTAAGCGTATTTGCAATGAAGAAATAATAGATGTGCAGTCAGAACAATTAATAGAGTGAAATGCTCTGTGCTCTGCCAAAGATAAACAAAGAAATAAATCTCTGCTGTTTACAGCCTTCCCTTTTCCACGTATAATGGACTTTATCAATAAAACAATACAAACTTCATCAAAGAAAAATCTCACCAATTCAGCCCCAGAAAGGTCTTCATTGAGCTAATCTCCAACAAATGCTGTTTGCAATAGGGATCTATTTATTCTTTTCAACCGTGAAACACTGGCCATCCCTCTTTATCTCTCACTCCAACTCCACGATCCGTTATGGATAAGGCAGCCCAATTAGGCAAGGACAGGAGGCAGGAGGAGCACGATTACTGGGTAAGCGTTCCTGGGTGTATTTAATTTCAGATTAAACGTGCTTACCTTTCCTACTTTGGTCTCTTGCCTTAGGGAACCACAGCCAGGTGTCCCGGGTGCCTGTCGCTATCAAGGTCCTCGATGTGAACGACAACGCTCCCGAGTTTGCCTCAGAGCACGAAGCCTTTCTGTGTGAGAACGGGAAGCCTGGACAGGTGAGTATCTCCGTGGTTTTATGTTGTGTGAGACTGGGGTTGAGTTTCTCCCTGTCCCCTTATGTCACCTTCATTCCCAAAATATATACCTGTATATTCGTGCTAACGACCCTTAATGTTAAGTGAAGATAAACGTCACAGTCTGTGGTACATCTCTCATTATATGGGCATATTTTATTTAAGTATAGGCTTTAAATTAAAGCTTTAAATAGAAATTCTGAGTGTTTTTACGCTCCCACTGTTTCCACTCCGTGTGATGGAGCTCAGCACTTCATAAGTTCAAGTGTGTCAGGAGGTAAAAGTATAATCCAACCTGAATTCCAGTCCAGTTATTGAACTATATTGCAGCTGCTCCCAGGTATAATTTAGAAGAAACAGTTAAAACAATAAACCCATTTCTCCTTACCCTTATTTCAGTTATAATCTCTATTTAGTTCTTACTTACTTCTTTTATGACAGTTGGGAAAAAACAAGACAGCAAACCAGAACTTCATGGGAAATCACGTAAATTGTAATTGTGTTTAGGGTTTCTAAGGAGGAATGGGGTGTTGGAGAAATGGAGTTGGAGTAAACATTATATTAAAAAAAAAAAAAAGAGAGAGAGAAAAAAGAATTAACAGGTTATTTCCTCCTTGATTTAATGGAAAAAACCCCAAATTCACACAACACTCCACAAGGTGAGGTAAACATAGCAAAATATGGATTCAAACTTTATAGTCTTTTTCAAAGAAAATGAAGCAGATTTGTCAAAAGATATCCACTTTGAAGGACAAATGTACAGAAATAGGGAAGGATATCTCATATCCCACATAAATGACAAGGTAAAGCTTCCAGAATATGTACAGACATTTAGAAAGTAATGCAGTGTAAATGAGATGTAACTTTTGTCCAGCATGAGAAACACTGTGTGTTGCAACAATTCACTGTTTTTAAACTTTGTAATTTATTTCTAGATTGTGACATTTTATTTGAATAAACAGCAGCTGACAGCATGACACTAGGCTTGTTAATCCAACTATTCCTGTGTCTCATGTGGGTGTTAGGCATTAAATTCACTGTTCTCCAAAGAAGGTTACCTGACAATAGAGTTAGAAGTTATTTTCCTTCAGCAGTGTGAAATGACAACCTATATAGCAGTGTATGACAACCTACCTCTGCCAGGTTTGTATTGTTACAGCAGATGACTTGACTTCTAGCACCCCTTTTTGTTTAGTAAAACGGTGTCAAAAATGTGTCATTTGAGAAAGGAGAATTCTCTCTAACCAGCGAAAAGGAGATTATTGAGATGTGCCCTTATGGGCAGACAGTCATGCCACTGCCGGCATTTAAGTTCCTCCAGCTCAGGGTGGATTTCTGTTTAGCTCGGGGTGGATTTCAGGTGCTGAGTAGTTAAGTTTTCTAGAATACATTAAATTCTAATGAGGATAACTTTATCCAGGACTCAGTAAGCTTCCCTAAAATCAGAAAGCTCTGTTGTTATACAGTGTTTTCTGACTATATTTATCTAGGTATTCCTGTCAAATTTCAGGTGGTTTAAGAGATGGTAAAAAATGTTCACATTTCATTTTGGAATGAAACAATAAATGAGATGATTAAGAGTCAGCTGGTTAAAGAGGCTTTTGTTTAAGCACTTACAGAAAACTTTCATTAAACCACGATATTCTTTATCTTACCATTACCTTTACACTCTTGATCTGATGGCAGATGTCACTCTTGAACATGGATCCTGTGTGAACTTTACAGATGGTTATTAAATATTTGGCTGCCAGCATGGATGAGGTGGCAGTGATCCTGCAATTTACTCTGTGTTTTAAACAAATAACATTACTGGAACAGTAACCGGTCCAGAATAATCACCAAGGTTAGGTTCTGAATTCAAGTTGTCATTCAAAAATTATCCACTCCTGTAAAGGTTTTAGTATCTCCACAACTTTATTGTTTTTTCTTATGCTTATTTCTCTGTTCAAATTTCAGAAGAAATCATATTCATCAGTCAAGATGTAAAATTCGAAAAATTAAATATGTGTCAGCTATGCAAGAGCTGATATAAGAAAGACACTAGACCTTATATAGTAGCAAACGCCTAATTTGGATAGTTCTCCAAATTTTGTACCCAATTGCAATTGTGCAATTCCAGTCTATTTACACTTACAGTTCAACTTAAACCTAAGTTTAAATCAAATTTGAATTACCGTAAGGGAGTTTGCATTTGAACTGTTTATAAAACCTTACGTGCAGCCCCTAAATATATTGAACAGTCTATTCCAGTTCACTTTCTAAGGGTTCTATTTTGGGTTCTGATATAATTGCAGTGGCAAGTACAGCTGCTGGTGATGTGACAGAATGTATTAAAAACTGTTGATGTATAATGCTGCCAGATGCACTTTCGTTGCCTTCCCCTACCTCTGAGAGTAGAGGTGCCACAGCTGAGAGAGAGGAAAGGGAGGGGAGGAGGAAATATATTTGTCTATGTACATTTTTATGCGCTACTTGCACGTTTTTGCACACAACCGAAAGTTGCCAGAAATGTTTTTTGACACTTTTAGGGGGAAAACATTAAAATATTTGAATGTACTGTTACAGGAACTCCAAGTTAGCCCCAAAGCTCATGCCTTTCCCTCTTACTCTGCTTTTTTGGGCATAATTCTACTATTAAAGCCAGAGTACTGGTGGTTTGCTGGCTATAGCTGTGCACTTGCCTGTTCTCCAGCACAGTGAAATTATTTTCCTGTACTCCTAGAACAGAACTTCTGTACTGTTGGGTAAGAAAAGTGCCTCACTCACTGCTCCCCAGTCTACACCCAGACTTTTCCAATGAAGTGCTGTTTTCTCAAAACAAAGCTACAGAATTTTCACTCAAGTAGTGCAGGCTATGTATCAGTGCTTGAGTCAGTGTTTCAACCAGAGCAATATAAAACTGAGTACAGTGTTCCTCCAGTGTCACAATTTGTCTCTATTTTATTGGCTTCTCCTACTAGAATTGTCTTTTCCTGACGGAAGAAATCTCCACATGGATCTTTGTCTGTCTGAAGAGTCAAATGCAGGTCCTGGCTGAAAAGGGCTCTGGCTGAAAAGGCAAAGTTAAAATTGTCCTGTGAGAAGTCTGCTCTTATGGTATTTTGAGCCTGCAAAGTCATGCAGAAATAACCATGAACAGCAACGGGACTGCAAAAAGGTTTTTCAGAGTTGGAGGATCGGTTTTAATAAAAATAGGAAAGAGCTTACTAGTGATAAGGAACCATTGTCAGAGAGGTTAATAAGCTACATCCCACTAAAAGAGTTTCAACATTACCATATATTAAAATTGTATGTAGATAGTTACGATACCTTGATAGGAACTGTATTTTTGTATTTGTCCTTATATGTATTATTTCAGGCATATGTGGCTTCGTAGAAATGCAAGACAAACCTACAAATTATAATGCCAAGGGGATTATTTAACTATTCACTACAATCCAGAGCTGCCTGATAAGAAAAATATGCTGATTTGCTAAGTTTCTGCTAAATGTATATACAGAATCAAATACTTGCATGAAGACTTAATGAAACATCAAAGTTGAAATTTTACATATAAGAATTTCAGAAATTTCAAAACTAAACAGCCAAAGGGTTATTAACTTCACGTAGTAAAAAAAAACCCACAAAAACCAAACAGTTCTTGTTTTCTTTATGACCGTTATTTTCTATTAGATGGAAAAGCTTTGGTATGGATGCTCTTATAAGGAAAGAAAAAACACCTTTAGTGAGAGGTGAGGCAAGTCAGCCCTGGAAGGTGTGTGCCCAGGAGGGCAAGAAGGCCAAGGGCACCTGTTCTGTACCAGCAATAGTGTGGCAGCAGGACCAGGGCAGTGACTGTCCCTGTGCTGGCACCTCGAGACATCAAAGACTTTGAGGGGCTGGAGCGTGTCCAGGGAAGGGAACGGAGCTGGGAAGGGGCTGGAGCAGCAGGAGC
>VXAY01001104.1:453854-511256 GCA_013399855.1 Oxyruncus cristatus | reverse complement strand
AAAAAAAAAAAAAATCAGTCCTCACAACTATTTTAAAATACTGTTTCTTCCTTTCACATTCCTGAGCAACTTTGTATGATTGGAAGATCAACTGCAGTATCTGAGTAATGTGGGAGGTAAATGGGTAAATGGAGATAAATACACTACAGATGCTGCAGCTGGTCATACGAATCACGAGGTGCTTCATACAAAGTTATTTGGTTATTTAAAGTTATTCAAACTATCCAAACGCTCCCTCCTCTTCTAATTTTAGTATCCTCCATTATTTGTTGACAATGACATTTTAAAACAAAGAAGAATGTTTGTACTCTTCCTAGTACAGGAACAACCGAGGGTTTATTAACATTAAGAAAAAATAAAAGCCACAAATATAGATATTTTCTTTTTTTTTTTTTTTTCAATTTAGATTCTTTATCATCTAAAATTTCACATCTTAAGTTAGAGTGAGAAATAGTGATGGGGGAAAAGAGAAAGGATTAAAGATAGATTATATATCCTGGTCCAGTGAGAAGCATGGCTCTAGAAATGAAAGACTACCATAGGCACCACGAGTGTTTGTGAAGGACAGTTTTCCTCCTTTTTGTTATTGAATAATAATTTATTACTTGCCAAAATCAGCAGCAGTTTTTACTGGCCTCTCTCACTTCCTTATTCTCTGCCTCCTTGTTCTGGAAACCTTTAAATGGACCAGATACAGTTCCTGTTCCCAAGACTTTCAGTCCAAGGTCTGCAAAAGCCTTTCAAGGGTAAAAAATAGCTTTTTAAAAATGCAGAGAAATTAAGTGTGTCTGATAAAATGCAATACTTTTTTTAATACCATATACATCTATCTATCTATCTATCTATCTATCTATCTATCTATCTATCTATCTATCTATCTATCTATCTATCTATCTATCTATTATCTATCTATCAATCAATCTATCTATCTATTATCTGTCTGTCTGTCTATCTATCTATTATCTATCTATCAATCAATCAATCATTCAATCTATCTATCTATCTATCTATTATCTATCTATCTATCTATCTATCTATCTATCTATCTATCTATCTATCTATCTATCTATCTATCTATCTATCATCTATCAATCATTCATCTATCTATCTATCTATCTATCTATCTATCTATCTATCTATCTATCTATCTATCTATCTATCTATCTATCTATCTATCTCAGGAGTTTGAATAGTTAATGAGACTGTTTCTGTTACAGGTAATTCAGATTGTCAGTGCTGTTGACAAGGATGATCCTAAGAATGGGCATTATTTCCTGTACAGCCTCCTTCCTGAAATGGTCAACAATCCAAACTTCACCATCAAGAAAAATGAAGGTAAATATAAAACATATGCAATGTGCATCTCAACAGCTTAAGTTTTGAATTGTTTTGTTGACTTCCAGTCCCTTCACCAGTTTGTCCTTTGGGCAATTACAGTGTAAATAATCTGCTCAGTGGTACCTTGGTTGTATCTCTTAAGCTGTTTCCAATAACTTTACAGTAGATAAGAAGAAAGTAAAATGGATATGGAATTTAGATCCAGAAGACAGCTCACTGGCTTAAATAAAATGAAAGGATGGATTTACTACCTACATTATTTCTCTTAATTTGAAATTGCAGAGATATGCTCTAAGATGAAAATCTGAAACTATGTGGATAAATAAATGTTCATCCCTGCATTGAGTGGTTACAGATGGGAACATAAAATTAAATATCTACTAAACCTCCCAGAGGAAGCACCTTTTCAGCCTGTTTGTTGTGTGTATAAAGGTTCCAAAGTATTTTGGCGAGGAACTTTTACTAGAATGAGAAATCTGCTGGGTCAGCAAAGCCCCCAAGGGCACTTTGTATCACTGTGCTTTGGAGCACTTCTGGAAGGGCAAAATGCCATTTTGTAGTGCTATAGAAGGGGACTTTCAAGCGTGATGGAAAGAAAAGACCCATTTAATATTGTTGAGCCATAAATTTATACTGATCCTTTTCTTTGGCACACAAATATATTTGAAGGTCGTGTGAGAAAGAGCTAGGATTGATCCCAAGAATGCTATAAATAGTGCTTTATGTGTTTGTACTGACTTGAATATTCAGCAAAGTTTTTCCACCTTGGCTTTTTTTTTTCTTTTTTGCCAAGAATTTTAGTGAAATTCAGTCCCTTGTTTTTCTTATTTCAAATTATAATAAGGGAAATCCCTATTTAATCTGTTACTAATGGGAAGATGTATGTGTGAGCTGTGTGTGCAGGAGTGTAAACCTAATACATGAAATATCAAATAAAGAGGCAATACTGTTTTCATTCCTTGTTCCATTTGCTCCAGCCAAGAAGCATGATGGCACTGTTTTGTTAAAAAACATTATACAAACCCAAATTCTTAAATCTGCTTGAATGTATCCTGTATTTTCCTTTTCTTTAGATATTTTTTTCTCTTCCAGCATTCACAAACTGTGTCTCTGCTTATATCTGTACTTTCATGTAGGAAATGAGTGTATGTTTTCTGCACTTCCAGGAGAAGATAAAACAAACCTCTTCAAAATGCATTTCATAATCATCAGTGCTGTAACACAAATTGAATTAAGCATCCTGAATGTGAGGTGGTTTGCTTGGCACAGCACGACAAAGTAAAAAAGATCTCAGCACTTCTCTTCATGTTTAAATACTGAGCTCGTGTTGCTAATTACCCTTGTCCTTTCAATCTGTTACCCATTTAAGACCCACTCTTACTCCTTGTCACAGGCAGTGGCAAAATGAGCCCTGATCTGAGTGAGAGTGAGGAAACTTCCTTTATAACAAGGTTTAGAGAAACAAGTCCAATTTTGTTACAGCATTGCCACTCAGTTTCATACAGTTTTTAATGTGTTTGAATCAGTTAAATGTGAAAATCCTCTTAAAACAACCAACTAAAATCTCTTGAAATTAAAAATCCGCTTGAAGAGACTTTTCTGATTTAATCCTTCGGTATCCAATAATAAAATTCCAGCTAGGCTTGCCATCCTTGTCTATCAAGATTGCTCAGTCAGGGGTGCAGTGAATGGTTGATGCCAGGACATGATCTCCTACAGGAAGCAAATATTCCTGCCAAAGCCAAAATCAGGGTATTATTTGGTTGAGGTGAGTTTTCATGTCCTTTAAACATCATAAATCTTCAGCAAGTCTTTATTTCGTTTTGCCACTTAAACAATGAACTTGACCATGACTTTGTCCTGCATATATCTGCTAGATAAGCATGAGTGGTTATTCTTGACGAAAAAAACTGAAGTATGCCTAAACTAACTGAATTCACAAGGCAGATTTCTCCTTTCTTGGTATTTCTGAGTGTCTGGGCTGCCCAAAAGCCAGGCTGGGCTGGTTTGTGAGAAGCTGTGTAAGGAAATGCCTGTAACAAGCACTAATCTCATTTCTGGGGATCAGGCTGGTGCACAACACACCAGAGCTTGGAACAGAAAGGCATTTCCTCACACCGGTGGCCAAAGTCCTTGACATCTTCCTGACTGTGTCCTCAGCCTCAGCTTCCTCCTGCAGCTTTGGCCCTGCCAGACTCTTCAAGGCAGCAGAGACTGAGGCGGTGGCTGCTGCAGAACTGCTGTCCTCCTGTGGAGATCATAGAGGGATTGCATTTTCTTAGGAAGCCTCCTCTAGAAACCCAATATTTGCTGGAACCAGCAGTTTCTTTTCTTTATTTAAATCGTTTTTCATCGCTTGCCTTTCTCCAAAATTTTCTCAAGGGCAGAGAGAAAGAAAAGGACCCCTCCTCAAGAGCATTTGTGAAATGGCATTGCCCCTTTTGGGTCCTTGTTTTGTGCTGTTGGTAACTTTGGCATTTGGCCCTCGCTGCTCCACCACGTAATGACATCCTTTAATCTGGTGGCATTAGTATGCAAACAGTGCAGCTTGGCATCTGCCAGGAGCAGAAAGCTGCAATGTTCCCTTTCGGTCCCTCATGCTAAAGAATGTATAAGATGCCTGTGGAATTTTCTCTTGCTGTATGGAGCATAAGCACAGCCATTAATCAATTTAGTTTGTTGCACACAGGCCAATTCCGTTGTTTGAAACTTTCCAGATTGCCCTGAGGCAAGTTCGCTTGATCCTTCAGTAATTAACTTACACTGCAAATATTATGATTGGTCACCATAAGTACGTTCAACTGAGTGACACAGCAAGTATCTTCATCAGAAAACACAAGTACCCCTCACTTCTCCTAAGATTATCTTATGTATTATAGAAGTTATCCTGTGCTCACAGCAGAATATAATTCCACATTTACAATCCTTTCTGTAGACAAGATGCCCAAACCTGTGGAGACTTTAGTGCCTTTCTAATGTAAATAATGTAAAAAATGTTAATTTAAATGCCATCATGCATCTCAGTAGATCATCTCTTAGCAATCTTTACTTTTCATATCTCCTGATCCATTCTCCCTGTTCTGTCCCAAGCTCAGATGTCTCATACTGGGCAGTTATTGTGTATTTTGTGCCTTGGGTTCATGGGCAGTGAGTGATAATCTGAAGTAAAGCAATGCTGCTCTCTCGAACTGCAGTGCAAGGCAAACTGATCACTTAGACTGCCAGGTGCACAGACCTTTATCCCCTCACCAGAGAAATCATAAAAATATACAACAAAAATGTAGGAATTTATTGCAACGTGAAAATCATGCAGTGTTTCCCGGTGACTGAACCTGTGACTATGACATAACAAATCCTCGAGTGCACAAACTCCTACAAACTGACTGGGCACTTTACTTTTCATGTGTCTCTGCTGGGTTTGTGCAGAGGAGCAGAAATGGGGGGAAAAAGTGAAAACACATATTTTGTGTAGCGTGCCTGACAAACCAGAAAAACCTAAAACTTCAGATGAAAATATCTGATGTTTAGACAAGTGTTGTTACACTCCAGCAATGTGTCACAGACTGACTGGAATTAACCCTTCCAAAAAACTGTAGCATCACAATAAATGACAAGAAGCTGACAGGTATTTAGACAGCTGATGGGGATTTTATACTGTCATGGCATCAGCAAACCGAAATGAGACCTCTGGAAATGGAATTAGCATTTGTTGACAGTCTTTTTTTCAGGTGAGTGGTCTTCACAGAGCAACCTAAAATCTAATGCCAGTACAGGGATCATCTCCTGCATCCCAAAAAATACACTCACAGCAGTACCTGTTTTCAGCATTGAATTCTTAAGGTTTCCATAGATTGTTCAAGTGAGAACAGAATTCTGTGATAAAAGCATTTTCACACATGCAAGCATTTTGATAGGCTGCCAATGCAATTTTTACTTTCCAAAACTAGCGGATACGTCTTTGCCATAAAGAGACCTAAAGTTTTCCCCACAAGACGTTTCCATTGCTATTCCATTTTTCTGATGGCAGATTCTGTTTCCTAATGGAATAAACCCCAAATCAAACATTCCACACTGCCTTTGGATGCAGTAATACTTCTGAGAGAAGAAATGATGCATCTCAACTGTATAAATGGGATATTCTACACCTCTTACTGGGACAGGAACAGTCTCAGGGTTTCCTGGACCATGTTACTTTTGGGTTAGGAATCTTAGTGGCACGAGCTAATATTCCTACAGAAGTCCAATAGCCTGATTTGGCTCGTAATAGGCTGATTATAAGTAATCAGCCTCCCCTCTCCCCAGAAATATTCATCAAAATGCCCATCTGGTGAGTCGAGTTCTGAATTTGGTCCAAATTGATTTCTGTTGGTCCTCTATGACAAACTCCATATTTATTCTCAGCCATGCTTAGTCTGCTATACCTGTGACACCTATAATGGCTCCAGGAGTGTTCATGTTCAAACGACCATTTCTTTTGTTCTTTCCATGCAACAAGTTAAATCTGTCACCTTTGGTCTCCTTGTGCTGCCTCAAAAGTGTAGGCAGGGAGTGGGTAATGTATTTAAAAGGAAATAGCCTGACATAATCACTTCAGTCACTGCCTTTTTATACTATTGCTTATTTTAAAATATTTTCTATTTTTCATCGCCTCTTTACCATTAATAAACAAATATTTGTGAACTACTTTACAATGGCTGGAGAAGCCAATTTACATCCAAGCTCTCTTTTAGATATCCCAAATAACAAAAAGCAAATTATCAGCCTTTTTTTTCTTTTTTCTTTTTTTTTTTTTTTAACTACTTGTATGTCATTGTGGTTTTAACACAATAAAACCTAGATTTTTTCCCCCATCTTTTTTCCTGAAAATATTTTTAGCAGCATCTGTCAAATACGCACCTGGAGGGTGAGTCTTTTGTTCTCACCGGAGTAACTCTGGTGTGTTCAGATGAGTCTTTCCCTGGATCAGTTTCTTTTGGCATTTCTGGAGAAGTCTCTCTGCCATTGCCTCAGCTGCCAGCTCAAGCCCCTTCTGCGTTTTTGATCGACTTTTCTTTCCAAATATATTCCTCAGACAGCTCAGGGATGGCACTGCTGTTTCACTGCCCTCCTTCCACTTTGCCCAATTTCAAAGTTAACCCACTGACCTCAGGTACAAATTGCCTTTGCAAGGATGTCATTAAACCCATCATTTCTTGGTGGCAGTACAGTGAACATCCAGAAGAACAGCACCCATGGATATGAGCAGCACATCCTCACTCATTTTTGCAGCTTCATGCAATTTTTCAAGAGCCTTGGGAAGCTTTGTGGCCCAGCTGCCACATGCCAGAGGGGCTTCCACAATGGCACTTCTCGAGGGAAAGCACATGTTTAGATATTTCTAATGTGCTTAATTATCACCCTCATTTCTCTTACATCTCAGTAATTAAACTTTCAAAGGACAACTCTGAAACATACCAAATCAAAACCTTGTTAGTGGTTTTCTTGAAAAATGAAATTAAGTGATGGGCTCAAGGATGTGTCTGGCATCTTAAAAGTAAATATTTTTCTCTCCTGTCCGTCAGTAGTAGTGGGATGGAATAACATCTAGAAGATGTAAAGCAATATGCTGCGTAATCAAGGAGACAGCATTGATCAACATCTCTCTTCGTAGACACAGTTTTATCACCAGAAATCACAAGGAATACTTGCATAACAAGGTGCAATCAGTGTGAAAGGGGTAGAGTTAAAAATAAAGTATTCCAATGTATTAAAAAATAAAACCCCACAAGCCAACCCTTAATCTGGCACTTCTGTGTCAGTATCTACCATCCACAGGCACACATCCTCTTTCTCCAGGAGTGTTCTCAGTGTGAAAAATGTGTTATAAATATCATACTATCAATCTCTTTCTCAGCATGGCATTTAAACTGGAATTGTTTAAATAGCAAAGTTCAACATTTTTATGACCTGTGCATGCCGGAAGAACCTCAGTTTATTGATTTTTTCAATGAATGATAGAGTTAATAATGAAACTGCTAATATAAAATTGTTGAAATATTTCCTTTTTAGTGTGGTTGAAAGATTTTGTTCAGGAAGTTCTTTTTTGCTTATGTTGGAAATTGTAAGTTGTAGAAATTAGAAAAAAAGCATAAAGGTGTTTTTCTGGGTAGGAAGGTCTAACTATTATCAAACCAAATGATTTGATAGTTAAGGTAGATGAGCTCCATGAAATATTGTGATTCTGTGGGTTTAAACTATTCAGGAAAGCACTGATTCCAGCTTCTCCTTGATTAATATGCAAAAAGTGGTGTTCAACCAGTGCAAATACTTTTGCTGGAGCCAGTGGTTGTGTCTTGGGTGGTAAGTGTCAAGTCCCTGAAATAATTCATTTTTATAACAGAGGAAATGCAGTTCCTTATTTATTGTACTCAAGTTCCTTCATCCTTGGTCCTCAGACAATTCACCTGATTGAAACTGCTTTAGATCAGAAACTATGTTAGATCTTCCTCTGTAAGAAAAGTAATCAATTTTCTCATTTACATATCTGACAATTCTAAGATGTAATGTCATCCTGTGAAATAATAGACTGTGTCTAAAGACTCGAAAAGAGGAGCCCTTTCTGCCAGTGATAAAGTGCTAAAGCTACGTGAGGTGGAAATTGGTGCTATAGATCTTCTGACTGTTCTCAAATTCCAGAAGACTGGTAGAATTTCAAGTTAATGACAACATTACCAAGGGACCCCAATACATTCCAGCAGTGCTCAGAAGTTCTGCCTTGCCAGGCACTGAATGCATTTCCATTTTCGCTGTATGATTTCACATTGCAGTTGAGGTGATAAATCTGATTCCTTTCTGCTATTCCTAGCAAGGTTACACTTTTCCATGGTACAGTAGTGTCAGTCCTTTCTAGTCTGAGAATGCTGGTGAAAACATTCTCAGTATTTATCTTTTGCTGATAACTTTCTTCCTCCTTTCCCCCCTTCTTTCTTGACTCTCATCACTATGGACTCTGTTCTGTTATTCCCGCATGTTCTGTTTTGCCTTGATGTTGAATATCAACTGAGTGTGATTTGAAACAACTTCCCTGGCAGAGGAGGATGTGCTGTTGTTTTCTGAAGTGATTACATTCACGTAGATGGAAAGCCAGCGTTTTTCCACTCCTGTGTGCCACTTCCTTCACTGACACCTGCTTCTGCTGTCTTCCCCATCTATCTTCTTGCATGCAGATCACTGCTCTTTCTGGATTCCTTTCTAATTAGAACCACGAAACAGGTGAAGGTTAAGTGCAGTTCCTCTGCAAACATACTTTTTAGCCCTATCTGGATGATTTACACCTTCTTAGGATGGCTATGTGCTTTTCACCTCTTGGGTAGGCTAAAGAGGTGAGTCCTTCTTGGTGCACAGAGCTGCTCGAGCTGAAGCAGAAAGCCAGAACCAACTCTTGGAAGGCTGACTCGGCTGCCACACTCCTCCACACTGCGACCATTCTGTCTGTTCTGTCCATCTGAAACCTTATTCACTCCTCTCCTGTATTCAGGATGCAGGACTCCAGACAGATTCCCTCCCTCCTCCGCCCTAAGCCAGATGTGATCCATCAAGTCTCCATTCGACTGGACAGGCCAACCTGATGAATGAACCAGCAAGGAGGGGGCCATCTGGTAAGCTCATTGTCCTCTTCCAGGCATCTCCAGGCTCTTCCTCAGCTCTGCTGTGCTCCCCAGCATGTCTGTACTTCCTATGGTTTCGTGGCTCCAACGTGTTTCTCCGGGAGCACTTCTGCTCCAAATGCTGTTTAACCTTTCCCTCCGGTTTTAGTTTAGGTCTGGGGTGGCAACCCCTTCCCAAGCCTCACACGTGCAAACTTTCAGGCAGAGGAGTTGTACGTGCACATTGGAAAGTAGGACTCCTTTCCACAGCATCACATCCTTTCAGAAAAGTGCCTTTTTTCGGTCATTTCAATCAACCACAATTACACAGTTATTTCAGAGCGTTAATGTAAACATGACCCAGCCCAAACCAGCGTCAGATGTGAGTGATGAAACACAGGGCAATGCCCTACACATGCAGCCTGCCATCATGCATACATGACCAAAGAGACTTTTACTTCACTCCTTCTTAATTTGTTATTTGTGCTGCTGGCAACGTCATGTTGCCAAGGCGTCAATTATGTTTCATTTTATAAATCAAACTAATTGAGAACCAGATGCAATCTGAGTGAAAAAGATCTGAGGTCAGTGTTGTGCACCATATGCACGACAGTGCTTACTCATGATGAGGGAATGGATTGGACAGCTGTGAATTCTCCTGCTGTAGGAGTTTCATCAAGCTCTCCTTTTCCAGTTTATTTCATTAATTTCATAATAAAACTGAAGAAAAGTGAGCCAGGCTGCCATGACTTTAAAAGACTGAGTAAGGGATAAAAGGTTATGAAAACAAATCAGAAGAGGAAAATAATCTGGTCAGCAAATTAGCATGAAAATCTATCTATTTTAGTAATAATATGGAACATGGATGAAAGAAATAGCAGAGGAGAACAAATTGAATCTTCAGTGTGACTTAATTTCAGAAACATAGTGGGGAAAATAGACATTAAATCAGGGTCTCAAAACTGAACTGCTTAGCAGGCAGAAAGGTGTTACGCTAAATGAGTACTAAGTTTCTAACTCCCAGCAGTGAGGTCTGCAGCACCAGCTCCCTGGAATTTATCAACAGGCAGGAACTGATTCCCAGGAAGTTCCACCTGGACATGAGGAAGAACTTTGCTGTGCAGTGCCTGAGCACTGAACAGGGACCAGAGAGGGTGTGGAGTCTCCCTCACAGGGAATATTCCAGAACATCTGGACACAATCCTGTGCCGTGTGGTCTGGGATGGCCCTGCTGGAGCCACTATGGGTCCCTTCCAACCCCACGTGTTCTGTCATCCTGTGAAATGTTGCACCATCAGCCTTTTAATGTTCCAAGGCTCCCCAAGTGCTCTGAAAACATAACTCCTTGAAAACCAGCAGCCCCCCATGATTATTGTATTCTAGGACCTAAAAAGTGTTTCATAGCAGTATTTATAGCTAAGTGAGTACATAATATTTGGAGATAAATTTCGAGATTTTTAATCAAATACCTTCTGAAAGTATCCTAAGAGATTTCTGTCAAAGTACCACCTCGGGCTCGATGGGTGCATCTAATTGCTCCATGTTTTCTGCCAGAAAACATTTCTGTAGTTGAAGTGTTCATGGACAACGCTCTGTGTAAATGGGTTTGTGCCGTGTGGGAGGAGGAATGATCTCCTAGAGCTGAAGGTTCTGGGAGGGCCTCTGCCCCTTCACCACCTCAGTATATTTATTACCTGAGAGGGACATGCTGCCTGTCTCTGTTTTCACCTCACTGTTAGGTTTGGTTTTGTTCTGAATATTTTCTCCCTAAATACCTAGTTAGAAAATATGGCACAGGATTATTTTTCTTTCTATTTTTTTTCCCCTACACCTTGTAATTTTATTGGTTTCTCTCATTACAGAATATTTGTTTGTTTTGTCTAATCCGAAATACAGACTGTTGAAGGAGAATAACTGATTATTTATAATTAACTGATTAGTTGCTGTAATTGTACTTTTGTACAAACTAGGTAGGAGTCTCATTTTAAACTTTCAGTCTTAGTAAACATTAAAAGAACACCAACACTCTTCTGCTAGAGGAAAAATCTAAACAGGCTAAAAATGAAAACAATTTAAGCAGGAATCATATATTAGCTGTTAAATTTGCCTTTGATTATTAAAAATTATTAAAAATCTTCTTTTGTCACTATATCAGACCATTTGCACGTGGTTCCTCCATTAAAATAGAAGGTATTAATTTTTCACACTTTGCCTCAAGGCTTATCTGATTAACTATTACACAGCTGACATTATAATGTGAATTAAAAAGACTAAGATCATGTTCCAATTTGCATCTTGTTTTGAACCGATTCCACGAGTGGGGTGCGCAAGGAAGGAGTTACTGTTGGAATCACAGTCCCTCTTCCTGCGAGGTGACCATTGCATTGACTGGGATGTGAGCTCTGCATTCCCCTGAAACTGTCTGGTGTGGTCACACTTATTCCAGACCCTTTCATTTCCTCCTTACTCCTTTCGAGGACTGTTCAAGAATGGGCTGTATTTCTCTGTCAGAGCAAGTATAACGGTGACACACTGAAGAAAAGATGAAATTTTTATATGACTTTTACCAAAGCTTCTCACATCAACCTTTAGAGAATAAGGGAGACAAAGCTTATATTCAGTTGGTTGGGTTTTTTATTTTTTTTTTTGTACCACTGGGGTTATTTTCCCATCAACTCCTGATTTTGTAATTCCTACGGGTGACCTTGTTGTAAAATACGTCACTTTGTTGGTCTTCCTTTAATTCTGTCTAATTAGGATGTATTTTATCTGGCAAGCATCCAGTAATTAGTGATATATTTATGTAACTATTAGCATGTAATATTTATATAATAAATATGCCTAGAAGGCAATCCATTCAGAGGGCAGAAAAGAGGGAGAGTAAGTACATGATTTCACTGAACGCAGAGATATTACATTTGGAGCCAAAAGCAGAACATAAATGAAAGGCAAAAGTTGACCTGTCTAGTCTGGGGAGAGAGTTTGCATATCCTCAAATGATAGGATGTGCACACTTGGTAATCAGGGCTGATTAGAGAGGGAGTGAAGATGGGCCCCTGTTTGAAGTGAGATAATAAGCCAGCTTGTTAGGGAGAGATAAATAGAACTTGAAGAAAAGGACCAGATGTCTGCTTGAGGGCGTTGAAGAGGAAGAGCTGGTGGGGTCCTCCGAAGGTAACGTGGATGGATGTGGAGCCAGATTCCCGGGAATCAGGAAAGCAGTGGTAGCTGTCTGCCTGTATTAAGAGAGCAGAGTCAGATCACCCCAGCCTGGCCTAACTAACTGTGGGCGTATCAAGCAAACCTCACTTTTGCTGTGGGCTAAGGACTGTGTACATCCTGGAGCAGTAACTGTAACACTACAGTTTTTTGGCTTGTTTCATACATCTGATTCTATGATAAGAGATAAATCAGGAATCAAGCCCTCTCTGCAGAATTATAATGTCAGTTGTGTTTGCACTGAAGTCATAAACCTTAAAAGGAGCATCGCCAGTAATCACTGAATGCTGGTGAAAATACTCTGTTGGGCTCTGAGAATGTTGGACTGTCTTGAACAAGAACACAGAATTTTCTCTTCTCTTTAGTTTTTGTAATGTGATACATGGCATAAAAGTTTTGTAAAAACGCATAAAACCTTTTGGGGTTGTTTGTGTTTTGCTAGGAAACGTTCATTCAGTCTAAACTAAACTTGAAGCTAAAAATCTAGGCTATAGGAAATAATAAAAAATAAAATAGCCCTGTTTCATGTAGCCTCTTTGAACTTGTCACTCCCTAACCTTGCTTAGCTCTGTCATGCCACTTTCTATAACGTTTTCATCCATTATATATGACCCTTCTGTAAACTGTGCAGCGTTCCCCCCAACAAAGACTGAGACCTTGTGATCTCCGAGCACTCTCCAGGAGTGATGGTTTTTTGATTGAGGAATTGGTCTGGAGTTCAGAACAGTTTTGGAGAGCTGGGTTATGGGTTTCCTGCATGAATTTGGACGCGTGGTTTAATCACCGTGCCTGTCAATGTGCCTTGCAAACACTGCAGAGCTGTCAGCACTTCCCTGGGGAGTGGGAAAGACTGAGGTTTTCGAGAGGGATTTAAGGGGTCTCTCTGGATTCTTCTGAAACTCTTGTTAGAAAACATGTGGAAATTATTTGTCAGCTCAGGGCAGGAAACGTGGAGCCCACTCTAATGGCAGCTCTAGCTAAGGCATTGTTGTATCTTTGATGAGAGCAGCAATACTAAATACTGAGCAAGGTAGTTTAGACTCAATTCTACATCATTTACCTCCTTCTATATCGTCTTTATCTATCCCACATTGTTACAACTTCTGTCTTTGTACTAATATTTTCTATTTTTAAGTAAGAAAAAAAATACCAAAGCAACCTTCTCTTTATTTGTGCTTTTCTTCTGCTAACATGCAAGATTAAAAGATGCTTTAAACTTTATAGAGTTCTAATGCAGTCTGTCTAGCAGAACCACTTGCTTCAAAACTTTGTATACAGAACTTAGCTTTTTCTTGGCTAAAACTCTTACTTAAATTTTTTTCTTTTTTTTTTTCTTTTTTTTTTCTTTTTTTTTTTTTTTCTTCCCAGTAAGGAAATGTAATTTTCTCAAAGTATCTGTTGTTCTTTTTTCTGTTCACCTTTTTGACTGTATGTACTTTTTCTTCACAACCATGGAGGTACTTTTGGCGTATTGAAACATATTTTCCTTTGCCAATAGAGTTGCCATCTCTTGTAATACTTCTACGTGATCCTGCTTTGTATTTTTTGTTGCAGCTTTAGCCTGCACACTTCACTTGTACTTTATCAGTCTTCATCACAAGTGGGAAGACAACAAGGAACCATTTCACTGTGATCTGCAAGGTGTTCCCTTAGCATACAGATGCAATATATATTTATACCTCATAATGGCACAAAGAGAAAGAATGAATAAGATGTCTTTTGTTTTGTGGCAGTCATATTTCAACAGTGAATAACAGATGTTTTACCCTTTGTAGAACCTCCATCCTTGGAGATTTTCAAAAGCCATCTGGACAAAGTCCTGGGCTTGAGCAGGAGGTGGACCAGATGACCTCCAGAGGTCCCTTCCAACCTCAATCATTCCATGATTCAGTGAGACCCTGAAACACCTCATGAGCTGATGCTGTAGTTGGCAGATATTTACCAGTATCAGCACTGACTCTGCGATGTCTCTACAGTGGTGAGGCAGAATTCAAATCTTAACCTCTTTCCCTGGCTCCTTCTTCCTTCCAAGTTATGTCTTGTGTCACATAATGTATGTAGTAAAATTAGGGTCCTGCAGTAACTTCCAGTCTTGAAATCTAAATTCAGGGGGTGTGTGTGTGTGTGCCTGCTTTGATTCTCAGTAATCCAGCTGCATGTTCTACTTTGGAACTTCTGGCTATGCCAAGTTTTCTCCCTGTAATGTTTGCACGCTGTGCAGAAACGTTCCCACGAGTATCTGGAATGTTTCATTTGAAAACTTTGTACAGGGTATTCCACCCCATAGATGGGTGGGTAATTGTGGGGTTTTTTTTCACTTACTGCAATTCCTTCTCTGGATGCCTTTTGCTCTTCCCTGCATTTCAAATGGCCATCAGTCTTCACCATAGGAGACACATCCTCAGTGAGAGGTGTTCATAGAAGACATTATGTGTGTACTCTGGGTGTAAGACAGAGGTATAAATTACTGCCATTAATGGCCTGATGATAACAAATTGTTATTGTTATACGTAATCTACATATCAGAATGTCTTCCAGAAGTCATTATCATGCTGCCTGTGTGCCCAGGGGCAATGTTATACCACAGCATTTCAGTCTTTCAAATTACAAAAAGCTAATATAACTCTCGATGACATTTACAAAAATGTATAATGGCACTTCTTTCAGTTCTCTCACAGAAATTATTCTCAGTGAAGTTAAAGGGAGTTCTGCACATTTAAGAACTGCTGGATCTGGCACTTTTTTAAAATCAAAGCCACATGTTTTTTTTTCTTCAATGGCACCAGCTCAAGAAAATGTTAAGTCAAAATTGTTTTTAATTTATTTTCAGACTTAAAATGCCCCAGCCAATGTAAATCGTATTTAACTTTCAATATTCTTTGGCAGAGAGGACACATTCTAAATTTCTTCTCATAGTAAGTTGTTATGTCAGAGTTATAAAGCTCTGAAAATTGGCATTTTGTAATGGAAGTGCTGACAAGACCTTTATTACACCAGTACAAATAGGCAGCATTCCAATAAATGCTGGTTGCTGTTTTTATAGTCTGGTGGTTGCTTTCTGCCACTGTATTTCAAAGTGAACATTATGACAAAAGTAAATAGCATAATGGAAATGCAGTAGTATGGCTTGAATTTGGCTCTTACTCTTATAACAAAACTCTAATATGGTTGATAGGTCTGATTCCAGATTTAGGTTTAAGGACTATTATATGATCTACTGGTAAATTGTTTTAAACTTTTCCTGTGTGCATAAATTTGTTCCATGGAGTACTGGAATGGAAAAGACAGTTATTATGGCAAGGGAAAGTGGTTGTTTTTAAGTTACTTAAAGGCCAAGAACGCATCACATTTAAAACCCGAAAGGTTCCTACTTAAGTTTTATGTTTCTCACTGTGACATTCACAGTTTACATTCCGGAAAGAAAGATTCACTTCAGACATCTCTGGTTGTCTTTATAGTCCTGAAGGCTCTGAACTTTTCCAGGCCCTGGGAGTAAGTCATTGAAGTAAGAATTGAGGGATGTGTGTGAAGTGGGGAAGGTGGAGAACATGGGATGGAATTCTTGGAACTTTTCCATCACCTACCAAAAGTAGTATGAATTTCACTGAATCTGACAGAGATGTAGTTTTACACATAAGAGAACTCCAACCCAGTGTGATGTGTAAAGCTGTACATCTCACAGTGACCTAAGGGCCTTGGGCATCTGTCTGTCATCAGCTTCACCTCCCACACTGCATTTGGAAGTACACATTCATAGAAAGAGTAAGAATCCATTATCCCTCAGGAGAAAAACAGATGGCAAAGCCTCGGGGTATTTTGGCTTTCTTAGTTATCTTTGCAGCATTTGTGTTGGAATCTGGTAATACAGTACTGGAAACTTCTTGGTTCAAATGCAAAATATAGCCATTATTTTATCAAAGCACTGTAAAACACAGTATTACTTTCTGAAACTTTTTTGGTTAAAATAACAAGAGAATAGAATTAACTAGAATATGTAGATTTCAAAAATGATCCATCAGTCTATGCAAATTGCTGTGTTAATAATGTATTTTTAATGCTGAGCACATTTGACAGCCATTTCATCTCTCTTTCTAAACCAGAGCTTGGCAACCTGCATTAATTCTTACACTTTACAGATGTAACATTCAATGCACATGCCATGTAGTGATGTGATCCGAATAAAGTAAAGCATGTCAAAGCAATGGGATTATTAGTAAACAAGTTTGTGACTGGCTTGTCGAATACAGAAGAGAAAAATGAGAGGCAAAAGCCATCGCTGTTTTAGCATATCTTACATCTTCCCTGGGCTGCATTTGCTGCATATTAGGAGAGTGTCAATCAGAAGTGGCACCAGGGGTTCAGAAAAGATAACTGGGCACAGCAGGGTGGGTGACACTCAGTCAGGTGTGGTGGGTTCAGTTCAGCGTGGGAACTGTGGGGCTTAAGCACACCCAGAGCCCAAAGGTCCCTGGTTTGACTTGCCATATGTGTCTGTAAATTAAAAAAGAGGGAGAGGTACCATGTCCTAATTATTTCTCTACCCCGTTAACAATAAAACCAGTATTATTTCAGGCTCAACCCTTGCTTCTACATCATTATTTCTTCAGCAGGGATTTTTCTGTCCTTTCTTCAATGAGTTAAAAAAGCCAGGTACAAAATACAAGAGTTGCTGCTAGACTGCAAGTGACCATATAGTTATGTTTGATTATAGCTCTGCAGGCCTAAAGGTCAAAGGAAAGTTTTAGAATACTTAAGAGACAATTATCTAAAGTTCAGACTTTTCCAAAAGAATAGAACTAGAAATTATACAGACTATTATCTAAAGTTCACATTTTGCAAAGGAAAAAGGTAGGAGGAAATGCTCATTCATCATCACTTTGCTGTTAATTTGTCTGGCTTTTTTTTTTTTTAAACTTCTGTCAGGAATTTATTTACTACAAATTCTGTATCACAAAGTAGTACTAACATAATTGTTCCCCTTTCCAAGAAGTTTGAACATATGAGATTGATGTATACATGATTAAATATTACTTTGCTCATGATTCCAAATTCTCAACAGTGCTTTTTATTTCTGCAAAGGAATACATGGAAATGTGTTTATGTTTTTTTAGTCATTAGTTGATTCAGCCTTTCAATTCTGGCATAAGCTATTATTATTTAGGCCAACTGGTAAAGAGAAAAAAAAATAATCAAAGATACAAAATATGTGATATACTCCAATTATTCTTCTACGAATACCTTTTCTCCCATGAAATATTTTTTTTTCCTGTGTTCTTTTTGTTGCTTTAAGGGATTACGGAAAGTACAGGTCCCTAGGAAAAAAAAAATTAATTGAAGAGTATAATTTATCATAGGAATGTTTTGTGAGTGGCCATTAAGGATGCCAGTATGACATGCAACTTGTTATGGTGCAGGAGAGACAGTTTGATCAGTCAGCTGAATTTTTATAGCACAAGAACTTTTTTCTTTTGAACCTGATGTCTGCTATCAAATTTGATAGCAGTCATCAATCTGGTTTTTTTGAAGACATCACAATTTTTTGACATTCATGAAAAGCAGGTCAGTTTGAAATACCTGTGAATGCTTCAGCGCCCATATGGTTTGGCCATCGTAAATCAGAAAAAATATACTATAAAAATGGCCTCTTTTTATTTTCAGATTATTTTGTAAGCCTTGTACTTGAATAGAACATTTATGTCATTACCATACAGATTAGACTAAGGGTCATTTTTCATGTAAACTGCTGTTCAACGTGATTTTGTTTGAGACTGTCATCAAGGAAGGCCTAAAAACCATGTAAAATATTACAAATGACACACATATATTTGTATTACTATGCATACATATATAAGTCCTCATAAAACATATTTGATGTGCATAAATGCACCCATGTTGAAAACACCAGGTTTAATCACGAAACAAAATTGTGATAGTAATGCTGATGAACAAATAGATTATTTTTCTCAGCTCCTAAAGACTGACAACTATAACATACAACTCACAATTGTTCCCTTTTAATCAAGTATTCCTTTAAAGAGTGTTTCAGCCTAAGGCAGAAATGAAAAAATGGGTGTTTCTCATAAAGCATTTTGACAGCATCCTTTTGGAGGCAGGAAACTGATGCTTCCAACTTGTACTGAAGTGGAGCCTGAAACATATAAATCAGCTTTTCAGCCCAGGGCCCGTCTGTGCACAGTGTTCTTTGACAAGGGGAACGGGGATGAGGGTGTGCTTTGAGTTGCCACTCCTGGTCCTCGTGCTGGAACAGAAACCAGCTCGTGGTTATTCTTTCCCAGGGATTTTGTAATTGTGAAAACAAATAGAAAAAGAGATTTCAAATCAGTTGAGTTGACAAAGATGTCAATTTAGTCACATGTGGGACTAAGGGTAGTGGCCTGCTGGGGCTGAATTAATTTGGTTTGATTCTGCAGCACAATCCTACAAATATAAATATGTGTTATATTATGAATCATTTCGTGAGAAAATATGCAAAAGAGTAATGATTAAGGTAATGCTTAGAGCTCATGGAGTGCACAGAGAGACTTTTTGAGAGATCTCTGTATTTTCACACCTTGATTGATTCCCAGAATCTAAAATGGGGATTAGAATCTTCCCTATATTCCACTATTTCTCGGCCATTAGGTTTGAATTGTGAAGAAAACTTAAAATACGAGTATTACAACAGATCTTTTAAAAAGTGTGTTTGACATTGTAAGGTCTCCAGTACTGAAGAGTAACAATTACAGAAAGCACTTGAATGAATCAATGGTTATGCAAAGAGCTGAAATGTTACCTTAACATTCTCTGGAATGTTCCTTTCGAGTGCATTTGCAGATTGCTAAATGTTATGGTGCCAACATTTCGTAGAATGTCATATGTTCTGTTTTTCTGCCTGGAATTTTGTAGTTTCCACTGAAACCTTGATGATAACAACTTAATTGCTCAGTTATTTCAAGTTTGGGGTTTTTTTTTATGTAAGAATAGGTGCCACTTATGAACTGAGAGAGGAAATGAATGAGCTGTCCTTGTCTTTTCATTATCAGAAAAAGCAGGGAGCGTCACAGTAAGGATATTCTTGATACTCTTCTACTTTTGTAAAGGACTCTGTTTTACAGAGAATCCGTTTTAGGGTAAAAAAAAAAAAAAAGTACACAAAAAGATAGCTCTTATAAACACGTATTTCTCGTGTTTCAAGCTGTAAAGTTTCCAATTAAAATTCTTTCTTCACATAAGTAATATATCCAGCATAGATAACAACTTCTACCACAAAGTCCTTAATACCAGTAGTTGTTTGATCTTTCTGGAAATGTTATAAAAGGGGTAGGAAAAGAAAGACAGAAAGGGTTATGTAGGTGTAAGGTTACCCAGCAGGGAAGTCCACTGATCTCCACATATTAGAGACCATGAGGGAATTAAAGAATTGCAATAGCGTGTGCAGAGAAAATGGCACTTGGATGCAAACTGACTGCTTCTGATTTTTACTTTTGTTCTGTTATTCTATTGTCTGACTTAAAATTGCAACATGCATTCTTGTACAAAGTGGGAGATGAAGAAGTTGGCTCCTGCCTGCTAATTTCACATCCAGATTGGTGTCAGTGCTGTTAAAGTCACTCATGTGCAGCAAATTCAGAAGCAGCTTTGTATTAAAGTTATTACATTTTCTCAAAATCTTGCATCCAAGAGCCTCAAAAGAGATCTGGGAGTCTTGAGAACTCTTGGGGGGACCTGCAGGAAGCACTTGGCCCTGCGGTAATTATGGTTATTCAAACTGCCTTTTATTAGAAATCACACTGGGCATCTCATAAAGGCCTTCTGCATTGCCATTCTTTGTTCCAGCTGTGAGGGGGATATTGCCAAAACAGTCTCTTTCACCATTGTTTCAAAAATCTCCTTATGAACTTCAGAAACTGAGAGTCAGACAATGAACTGAGCGGCTGATTTGGGTTTATGTTTAAAAAGGGTAAAAATAATCTCCAGGTGTGAACTGCAGTTGTGTATTCCTGGAGCTCTGTCGCTCTGACCTGACACTGTAAGTGTAAGGTCATAACTGGGTAAGGCAATTGTTAAGATCCCTCATCTGACACTATTCCTGAAGCCTGCAGGACAGATGGAGCTCCTTGTCCACCCTGGGTAGTTGGAACATCACCCATGAGAGGGCATCTCGTAGGACTCGGGCATTTCCATGACCTTCTTCAGCCCCTTTCTCACATAAAAGGGCACAGAATTCAGGGAGACTCATTTTCATGGAGAACATCAAAGGCCCTCCTGACTGTACCTCAGTGGCTGGAGGGAAACACTTGGTGTCTCTTTGCCTGTGGCAGGTTTTGCCTCAGAGCTTCATTAACAGACAGGTTTTGGGGGGGTTCTGCATGTAATTTTCCTTGTTTTGCTAAAAGTAACATGAATAAATAAATAGCTTGAACAGCACTATAATGAAGGATCAGTGGGTTAATTGGAAAGATGAGTGGAAAGAGACTGTCCCCTCTCCTGCTGAGCACCTGCTGCCAAGATAATTCCTGCAGCAGTGCTGGAGGTTGTTCCTGGAGCAGGTTCCTGCTGTTTTGTCAGCTACCAGTAAGGGGAATGTCCACAGAGAGAAGAAAGCAAATCAGATAAGTTAAGTTTACTGCTAATCAGCTGCTAGGATTTAGTTTCAAGTTCTAGGATTTAGTTTCAAGTTCTAGGATTTAGTTTCAAGTTCTAGGAGCCAACTAAAACGTCAATTAGAGAGTCATTGCTCTTCACTCAAGCCACATCTCCAGCAACACCAAGGGATATTTATTTCAGGACGTAGCAATGAAGGGGAAGGAATTTTTTGCTAAACAAAATTGCCAAGGAAAACAGAGGGCTCGCCATCCATTGGCAAAACAATTTGGCCATTTCATTTTGCTTTTTTTATTGATGACTTCTGATTGCCAGTTTCACTCCAGGCACAACATATTCACCTTTAGTCAAACACAGCAGCTTTCAACCAAAAAAAGCAAAAACAACACCACCAACACCGAAAAAAACCTACGAAAACTCCAACCAAGCTAGCCATCTGTAAGAAAAGAAAGGTTATTCTCCTCTCCTTGGTTTACCTCTCTTCTGAACAGTACTGGTTGTTCAGCCATTACAACTTCTTTTGCACTTAAATATTTCAACTAACTGTCCTGAATATCTTGAATATCTTTTACTTTGAACAGGAGTTTAGAACCGTTGCTGTATCAGGTGGTTTCTTGCACACAGTATAGCTTCACTAATTGGCAGTGGTGGGCATAATTTCTCCATCTCTCCCTCCTCTCATTTTTTCTGCCCCCTCCTATTTGTCTCTTCAGAGTACACGCTTCCTTTTTTACTTAGTTTTACACCCTGATTCTGGCTTATTAGAATTTTCTGTGCCAGGCAGGATGGCAGAGAGCGTGTCAGAAGGATGGAAGGGATGTGAAGCTGCCACCAACAAGCACAGCTTCCCTTCAGTGTTTCTTCCTAAAGCAGGTGCCTTCCCTCCTTTGCATATCTGTGAAGTGCAGGGCTGCTGGGGCTCAGCTCTCAATCCTCTCCTCCAGCTTGGACAGGGAGGGACTGTAGCAGGTTCCTGGGAAGGAACAGGCTGTATCAGTACAGATTTTAGAGCACAGGAAGTCACTGTGTAATATAACTGTAAAAGTCTCTAGAGTTCTGAATAAATGACTACAGATGTGACACGTCTGAGTTGGATTTGTCTCAAAGACAGAAAGAGCTGGAAATTGAGCACCATGTAGTCTTTTTCTTCTTTGAAAAGTTAAAGAAAAAGCATTAACTATGCAACTTAATGCTGAGATATTTTTAATTTTGCAGGAGAAAGTCAGTGGACAGATTAATTTATTTTGCAGCACTTGAAAATAGGGAGGGGTGCCAAGGAGGAAAAGAATGTTATCTGATAAAAAAACCCCAACAAACTACCTTTTACACATCGCAATGTGATGCATTAGTGATTCCTGCTTTGGTAAAGATATACACACCCATATCCAGGAAAACTGAGCTACAGGATTACTTGCCCAACATAACCTTTCCCTTTGGTTCCCTGCAGTTCAGCTAAAGAACAAGTGTGACACTGGAAGTGGTTTAATTTGACATGTAGTTTTTGCTCACTTCCAAATGGCTGCTGATTGTTGACTTAAAACATACTTGACTTTTCCACTGTAACACAGTGGCACATGTGACTGTGGGTGTCTTCGGGGAGTTTGGTCCTATTTGAGTTGTCAGGATTCTTAAGAGCTTATACCTGAAATTTATCTTCAGTAAACACATATGCTCCATTTAATTTTAAAAAAGGGCACAAGAAAGGACTAGACTATTTATTTAGCTCCAGGGTGCTATCAGTTTTGATGTGACTGTTTCCAAATTAAATAGATAATAACTCAGGATTCCTGAAAAAAAAAATAAATTGTTAGGAATACATTTTGTTCTGAAAAGTGATTATATTTTTTCTGCTTTATTCAGTGGTTAATTTTTAGATTGATCTTCATGTGTTACATACTGTAAATGTGTGGAAAATGCTGAAATGGTTACATCATCTGTAACACATCATTAGCAACATGAATTATAGAAAGAACCTCTCCAAATTGCATAAGTGTGATTGGTAGGTGGTTCTGCTGTGGAAGGGTTAGAGAATCATAGAATGTTTGGGTTGGAAGGGACCTCAAAGCTCATCCAGTCCCCCCCCCTGCCATGGGCAGGGACACCTTCCACTAGCCCAGGTTGCTCCAAGCCCCGTCCAACCTGGCCTTGGACACTTCCAGGGATCCAGGGGCAGCCACAGCTTGTCTGGGCAACCTGTGCTAAGGCCTCACCACCCTTATAGGGAAGAGTTTATTCCCAATATCCCATCTAACCCTGCCCTCCATCAGTTTGAAGCCATTCCCCCTTGTCCTGGCACTCCAGGCCCTTGTCAATAGTCTCTCTCCATCTTCCCTGTGGGCTCCCTTCAGGCACTGCAAGGCCACAATCAGGTCACCCCAAAGCTTCTCTTCTCCAGGCTGAACAATCCCAGTTCTTCCAGCTTTTTCTCCCACCAGAGCTGCTCCATCCCTCTGATAATATACAGTAGGCCTGCAAAACCAGAGGTCCTGATCTTCACAAGGAGCCTACTTGGCTTCATTTTCTTAGTCACAGAGTGGGAAAACAAGCCTTCTCTGTTCTCCTGGGTGAGGCAATTACCCCTGTGCTTGAATTCCAAATCTTTCTTCCTCTTTTGTTTCATGGTAGTAGTGAATTAACTGTAGGAGTTATCTACTGATTGATATCTTGATATAGGTTGAGGCCATGATATAGTTGAGTTATATTTTGTTCTGTAATCATTGTATTCTGTATCTTTAATCCTTATTAATATGCCTTCTTACTAAGAAGGATTTAAGAATAAAATACTTAATTTTATTTTTTTTCTATGTAAAAAGTGTCTTTACATTACTTGCTTCATGATCAGGATCAAGATTAAAGCAGATCCAATGCTTTCTTGCAGTCACTATACATATACAAACACTTGTTTTTAAGTCCTTCATTGAAACCCTAATTTGGGTTTCAACTCAAGAATTGGGTCTTTGCTGTAGTTGTCATATGAACACTGCCTGTCTTCCAAGTCTTCCCTGCCTCATCCTTGCCACATAACTCTCAGTAATTTCTTTCCTTCCATGGAATGACATTTAGCATTGAAAGTGTTCATTTTATAGCATAAAATATCTGGAGGCTTACGTGATGCATCAGGAAAATCCACCTTAACTCCTTCTCCCAAACATGAGCAGCTTTATTTTAAAATTGTCATTGGATCCTGCAGTAACACACACACATATTCCTGTTCTGTGTGCCTCAGAATCCTTTTATTAAACAAAATATCTTTTTATTAAATATCTCTTTATTAAGCACAAACCCAATCTAGTGCAAGTCAACATGCACTCTGTTAGTATATAATTCATAAGACTGAATTATTTCTTTTATTCCACAGAATGAAACAGTTAAAAGTTACAGTGAACATAAAAGTATGTAAATAAATCCGAGTTTTTTCCATACTTGACATGTTCACTAATCATGGTTTATACCTGAGCATTCTGACACATACAAGATCATTGATATTCCATAGTAGTGTGTCGTTAACTGGCTAGAATCTATAATTTTTACATCTATCCATGATAAAATCTATTTGATTATCCTAAGTAAAACCAGCTTGTATTCTTTTTGATGGTGAACTGAGTGACTCTGAGAGACTTAGCTGTATGACTCTATGTCTGGGTAGGATGCCATGCAGTCAGATGCCTCTATATGTTTCTAAAATTAAGTTTCTGCATATGTGTGCAGAGGTAGGAATGTCCCAGGCTCATTTCCTCCAGCTGCCTCCACAGGAGATACATTCTGGTTCAGTCTGCTCTATTTCCATCACTGAGGCCCAATAAATGTTTAAGTTGCTGAAAATTAGGCCTACAGCTTTTAATGCATTGATCTTTTCTTTTGTCTTCATATGAAAAAGAAGAATCTTTTATAGCACGGGAAAATATTGTGCAATTTGTAACTGTAACGGAGGGAACATTTGTTTTAATTGATGAACGTGCTTTAAGTTTGGGTTACTTTAACATCTTGTTTCTTTCTTGCTTTACTGGGTGAATTTTTATGAATATATGACTTGAGAAACAGTGGTGAACCATGATGGGAGGATATCTATAGGGATGTATGCAGAGGAGAAAGTAAGGGATTGGCTCATGATCATACCACAAGACACAAGAAAATGCATGTATTGCACTTCTTCAGGGCAGGGACAGAAAGGGGAGGCACTTCTATGCCACGTGCTGCCGGTGTGAGGAGATCATAAAGCATCTGTGGAGAGATTTCCTGAGAGCTTTGGGGTCAGCAGTCGTCCTGTGTGGTGAAACATTGCCAATTTTCCCTTTTCCAGACAACACCCTCAGCATCCTGGCGAAGCACAGCGGGTTCAGCCGGCAGAAGCAAGAAGTTTATCTGCTGCCAATCATCATCAGTGACAGTGGGAATCCTCCCATGAGCAGCACCAGCACCCTCACCATCCGTGTCTGCGGCTGCAGCAGTGATGGCATTGTCCAGTCCTGTAATGTTGAGGCGTATGTGCTTCCCATTGGACTCAGCATGGGGGCCCTCATTGCAATCCTGGCCTGCATCATTTTGCTGCTGGGTAGGTATTTGTGTCACAGCTCAAAACTTCTCTGCTTCCTGCGTGGCCATAAGGGAGCACGGAAGTCCCAGAGAAGGACTGACAGTCTGGTCCGATGGAATGTGCAGCAGCACGGAAATCCTGCCAGGGTTGTGTCCCTCCTGTCCTAAGAGCTGAAGCGTGCAAAGCAAAGTCCCACTCTGCAGAAGCTGTACACATGAGTTACATAATGAACAGGTATGGAATGAGAAGCCAAAAATCCAGCCAGGGTGTTAAGTAGCAAGGTGAGCACAGTCCCTGCTACACACAACGGAAGTGGGTTTGTTCTGTCTTCTAAGGCTTGTATGAATCAGAGAATCTCAGAACTACGGGGTATCCTGAGCTGGCAGGGACCCACAAGGACCATCCAGTCCAGCTCCTGTCCCTGCACAGACACCTCAACAATCCCACCCTGTCCCTGAGAGCGTTGTCCAAACGCTCCTGGAGCTCTGGCAGCCTTGGGGCTGTGCCCACTGCCCTGGGGAGCCTGGTCAGTGCCAACCACCCTCTGAGGGAAGAACCTTTTGCTGAGATCCAACCTGAGCCTGCCCTGACACAGCTCCAGCCATTCCCTGAGCCCTGTCCCTGGTCACACAGAGCAGAGATGGAGCTGCCCCTCCTCTGCCCCTTGTGAGGAGCTGCAGACCCTGATGAGCTCTGCCCTGTCTCCTCTTCTCCAGCTGAACAAGCCCAGTGCCCTCAGCCCCTCCTCGTGTGGCCCCTTTAGGCCCTTCATCATCCTCGTAGCCCTCCTTTGGATGTTTTCTAACAGCTTTAGAGCTCTCTATTATATATATTTGTATATATAATCCATCTTATTCTGGATTGTAATGGCACAAGAGCCACTACAGCTTTACAAGACAAGCAGCACGGTATATTTTAATAAAACATACAGAATTTGTATACAACATCAAGCGAGGGAGCGAGCAGAGAAGGAAGAGGCCTATTTCTGCACTTCGCAGCTTCACTTTGTAACTGAGATTTGCATCAGTAACTGAGCTTTCAACATTAAGCCGCAAAAACAACACTGCAACCCATTTAGAGCTTTTTATACATCTGTCCACAGTTCTGAAATCGAACTAAGCTCTTTCTTTCCCCCTTATTGTCTCATTTTCTTTTCAGTTATATGATGTGAGTCTCTTGCAACAGGTAAAAAAAAAAAAAAGACGCTGATGTCCTTCTGTCATTAGGGCTGTGTTTTCAGAAAAACACTCTCTAATTTGGGAAAACACCATCCATAATGTAGATCCTTATAGACTGTGTTCAGTGAATAATGATAGCTTTACTTCACTTCCAAAAGGAAAAGTTGTTTACTAAATTTGAAGCTCAAAACTAGAAGGATGTGAAATCTTATTGCCTGTATGAAATTGAGTTTCAGATGTAAATATGAGCTGATAATAAAAATCTTGAGGACTAGTCAGAGCTTCTGATCAGATTTCCATCACATGAAAGGGGTTGAAGTTATAGGTCTTTCAGCTTTTCACCCTTATCACTCTCAGTTCCACAAAACCCACCCTGTCGCCTTCCACAGCTGCTCTTACCGGGTGATCTGTTGATTGGAAGTTTCGTTCCTAACCAGCTTGTGATGTTTTCTTTTGCAGTCATCGTGGTGCTGTTTGTAACGCTAAGGAGACATAAGAACGAGCCTCTGATCATCAAAGATGATGAGGATGTGAGGGAAAATATCATCCGCTATGACGATGAGGGAGGTGGAGAAGAAGACACGGAAGCGTTTGACATCGCCACTCTGCAAAATCCGGATGGAATTAATGGATTTTTGCCTCGTAAGGATATTAAGCCTGATCTTCAGTTTATGCCCAGGCAGGGTCTTGCACCTGTTCCTAACGGTGTTGATGTTGATGAATTTATTAATGTAAGGCTTCATGAAGCTGATAATGATCCCACAGCTCCACCATACGACTCTATCCAGATTTATGGCTATGAAGGAAAGGGGTCAGCGGCTGGTTCCCTGAGCTCGTTGGAGTCCTCTACATCAGACTCAGACCAGAATTTTGACTACCTCAGTGAATGGGGTCCTCGCTTTAAAAGACTTGGAGAACTTTACTCAGTTGGAGAAAGTGACAAAGAAACTTGACAGTGGATTACAAACTTCTTCCCTGTTGACTTAATGATCATGTAATATTCTAGGGCCACTGCTGGTAGTTAAAACTAATGTGGCTTTTTGTTTTAGAGGCAAGTTTAGCGCCAGTCATCTATAAAATCAACTACATTGTAATGTTGAACCAAAAAAAAAAGTATATGTTAGGAGGTTAAGTCTTGTGGAGTGTGAAGTAAAGTATGTGGAGTGTCTAGAAGTCTTTGGATATTTGATATTCACTTGACCACTCTGAAGATGGAGATTTGGATCTTTGATTATCTTCAGTGAATTGAAAAGAACAAAAAGAAATTGGTGCTCTCTTAGAAAATGGACTTGCAGGGATTTTGCTGTTGAACAGTAGCTCCTGCCAGTATGTGTAAAGCTAATGGTTTGTTTCTGCATTGCCAACAAAGATCCCGCCACAGAAATGTTTAAAAGCAATATCTTGGTCTTCTTAGCGATGCTGAGCAGAAATAGCATTGCCAATTCCTACTGGCTTCTACTGTGCAGTGACCATCCGTTGTACATACAGTAATTGTTGGCCACGTAACCACAGACTGAGTATCATCTTTAAATATTGTGTCAAGCCTTAAAATATTCACATGTTCTTAATCCATTCCAGTGATGGGTAATAAATCCTACTAATGTGTAGAGATTCAGAGGCAGGGCTACAAAACCTTGCTTTCCAAAAGGATCTTTTTTCTTGAAGAAGGATCAACCCTGTGCTTCGTCTTCTGAAAGAGAAAACTGTGAAATGGGATGGACTTACATAAATGAAAGAATTGATGATTTTATTGCTAAAGATCGAATTTATTTGTTTAATCTTTGAAATAAATATTTTATTGATGTCCATTACTGCTTTTATTTATCAAAACTGGTAATCTATAGAGTAAGATTATGAAGAAAACTAAATTATATCCGTTAGAATTTTTTTTTCTATATATAATGAATGTTTAATACATGTACATTTTGAAAAGAAAAATGACAAATTGTTGCAGGTTAAAGCAGTTCCCTATCCATTTGCAGTAGCTGAATTTTAAGAGAATGCTGGCAGGAATTAAACTTTCCCAGAGAAAACTTTTGACAGTTTTGTATCTTCATAAATCTAGTACCTGGTGTTTTTAATACAAGCACAAACAGCTGGAAGTAAACTGGTTCATGTGAATATTTAAACTATAGACTTTTAGAAATCCACACATAACACAGTACAGTAAAAAAAAAAAAAAACATGCTTATAGTTCTCCACTGTATTAGAGCAGGAACCAGTGTGTACATAATTTTACTGCTTCTGTTATTAGCATTTCTTTTCTATAATATTCATAGTGATGCACCAGGGCTCTTGCACACAGAGAAAGAACACTAGAAGCTGCAAGCATACTCAATTTGTAATGCAAACTTGCCATTTAGAAGTAGCAATTGTATAAGAAAACTACGTATTACATGCAAATCATTTTAATTTTCTACTTTGTTTTGAAGCTATATTATTGTTTGTTTATTTACTCCATGTATTGTATTCAGAGAAACTCCTGTATTGTTTCCTACTTTGTGAAATATATTTTTATAAATACTTCTTTTGTTGCTGCTTTTCTTTCAGGTTTACCTGTGCGCTGCAGAAATGAATCTGCCCGAATAACTCCATAGGTTTTTTGAGGAATGTGGTTTCTTCAGAATTTATTTATTAATTGAATAGAGTCAAAATAATAATAATAAAAAAGGATAATATTTGAAACATTTTTTGACAGTGTTTGCAGAATTGGGTACATAGCAGCCTGTGACCACAGGAGTTATGAGTGTCTAATTCACTGTGCCTTGCTGAAAACCAAGCTCACAGATGTTTTCAGTAAGTATTGTCAGTAAAAACAACCCACTGACTTCAAGTTCCTCAGTAACATTTGTTCTGCGAACAAAAAAGTCTTAATGCATCACCCCCAATTTTACCTGTGTTTCAGATGGAAACATCAACACTGCTTTAGCTGCAGCATGGCTGGGTTTAATGACTGTAGTCTGTGGACAACTAATACACAAAATGCCACTTCTATATGTATTATAAAGATTTTATTGAAATTAATGAAGTCTCCAATAGATTTTAGTTACAGTACATAAAAAAAATTGCCTCTGAATAGCTTTATCTGGCAATTCTGGTAATACTCTAAACAGTGAAGCTTTCTAAAGATTGAAGAGAAGCAGTTGTGAAGATTTCAATGAAATCAAACATATTTATGGAACAGACTCGTAATTAAAGCCAAACACACTCTTACTAATCACTTGCACCAAGTGCCAGGGTGTTGTGAGTTGCCACGCCAGCTCTAGCAGCAGTGCAAATGGGAAAGTCTGATTCAAAACTGAGCCAGTTTTCAGTCTCCCTCCCAGTCCTGGGAGCAAAGGAAGGTGCTGTGAGCTGTGCATCACGTTACTGTCTGTGGGCCCATCAGCGTTCAGGGCAAGTCGCTCTGACTATGAGTTATAGTCTACACTGAAGAGTTTTGCAAAGCTCTTTTGTAGGAAAAATCACAAATGGATAACCTTCTGATTGCCTTTTTGATTGAAAGTTCCATCTGAGACCACGACGGCGCATTCAGTAATAAGATTTCCAGGGAAAAAAATCCCATCACTGGCACTGTAGGAGAGGCAAAACATGACAGAAATCTCATCGCTGTCAGTCAGAAAGAGATGGGAGTCACTACCGCTGGGCAGAGCTCTAAATTGTGCCTTTATACAGTCATTAAACATGAATAGCTACAATGAAAAGGGGAGAAAGAAATGGATGGATTTCTGAACCTGTCAATAGACACAGGATGTTTCTTGTGTTGTTGCTACCCCACCGAAGGGAAATGATTAATTCCACAAAGTAATGCCATGTAATTTCAGTATAAAATTTATACAAATACATGTTAGAGGGTTAAATGTTGATCATTCAGTTTTCCAGGACTTCTCCCTTTTTGACAATGAAATTAATTCAGTATAAAATTATTTTGGATAACAACGGTATTTAGGGGGATCAGATCATATCGCTCTACATTTCACGTCTAGATTTAGATGTATCAGCGACACTCTTTTAAAGCATGTAAAATGGTAATTCATCTTTTCAACAACAGTTAATTAGTGATTGACTCGTTGTAAGTGACAAGGCAAATGCATTAAATTAGAATTATTAATACTGATAAATCTGAGAATTAAATTCTCCAAATCTTTTACAAGTGCCGAGTGCCTCCCAGTCCCATTGATCCTGGCTTGCCTTCACCCAGCTGTGCCTCATACTCATTTGTCACAACTGCTAAAGTAAATCATCCTATACATCAGAGCTGGAATTCTAACTTTTTGGCCTGGACATTGCACAGACACAAAATTCAGCTCAGGCTTTTAAATATGCCAGTCCTGTGAAGTGAACGTGTGTACACGTTTACTAATTATAACTGGGATGACTAAAGGCCTTCATAATCTCCTGTCCTTTACAGCAGCTGAAAGCATGTGCTGTTTGTGTGCTATGACCTTGAAATCAGATCACAAAACGCTCATTTAAATGCATTTTTTACCTGCTATCATTATACCTTTTTGTCTCTGATGACTTTGAAATGACTGTGAAATATGCAGGAGAGAAAATGGCTCCAGACTTTCATTTAAATCAGCAGTTGCTGATCACAGGAGAAACATTTAACACTATGGCAACTCCAAATCCCATCAGCTCTGTCGCAGCGCAGCGGCAACAATTCTCAGCCTGGAGAACAGACAGAGTGTCTGCAAAATAGTCTGTTTGGAATAACCCTATTTGTACAGCTCTGCTAGAGATGGATCTGCCGATTTTAATATAAAGCGAAAAATAAATCAGCCACACTGCATCCATGCAGCTGCATCTACCTACAGATGTGTGTGGCAATTTTTTTTTTTTTTTCTTTTTTTAGAGCCTGCATGGTCATGGAATTCTAGAAATGGATAAATGGGCTTAGGAAGCTTCTCCAAGGGCTGTCCAGCTGGAGGAAGCCTTGGCAGGTAGCCTGTTTCTGTATCTGATTTCCTCGGGATATAATTTCAGTCTGAGTGGAGCTGTTTGGTTCCTTCTCTTCTTTTGCCTGCTCCTCTCTCCACCAGTCCCCCTATCCTGAGCTGTAATACTGTGAACATCAAATTAGGAAGTGGGTTCATTAAGGCCACAGAGCTCTTTTTCAGCTGGTGTGTTCAGTGAGTGGAAACAAGCAGGATAACGAGGTTCACCAAACTCTCTTCCTCCTCTAAGGAAGACTGAGCACTCAGAGTTATTCATACCAAAGGGCTGCTTCTGTATTTTAAATTGTGCTGAAAAGTCTGAAGCTGATGATGGTGTTTTTTAATTAATAGAGTATAAATAATAGAAAAATTGCTCAATGGCAGCAGACATTCACAAGTGTTTCTGATACAGAGGAGAAAAAGTTCATCAAAAGTTCAGCAGGAACTGAGTGACAAGACAAGGGGGAATGACTTCAGTCTGAAACAGAGTAGGTATAGATGAGATGTTGGGTAGAAATTCTTTACTTAGAGGCTGGTGAGGCCCTGGCACAGGTTGCCCAGAGAAGCTGTGGCTGCCCCTGGATCCCTGGAAGTGTCCAAGGCCAGGTTGGATGGGGCTTGGAGCAACCTGGGCTAGTGGAAGGTGTCCCTGCCCATGGCAGGAGGTGAGTTTTAAGGTCCTTTTGCACTCAAACCATTCTGCAATTCTATGATTCTGTGTAAAGAGATTGCTCAAAAAATCCTTTTTCAGATTTGGAAAGTATTTCCCAGTGGCAGAATGTCCTTAGGAAAATTAAAAAAAAAAAAACAAAAACCAACAACAAAAACACCAAAAAACCAACCAACCAACCAAAAATAAAATAAAATAAAATAAAATAAAATAAAATAAAATAAAATAAAATAAAATAAAATAAAATAAAATAAAATAAAAAATTGAGAGTGTTGACTGTTGTTAGAGTTTGTTTTCAGACCAGAGCATGTGTCATTAGCAGCAAATAGATTGAGCAAAGGAAGCTTTCTGGGCTCTATCATTCAGATAAGCTGGACTTGTATTATTTCTACATTTGTACACTATTTGTGCAAGATATTATTCTGGCTTTGCAGAAGGTAGAAACCAATTTAACTTGCTGTATAATTCACAGTGATGGGTTTTGTAATCACACTGCAAAATGAGTCTTCCTCCTCTGTCACACAATACTGATACTGGCTTATGTGCTGCAGAACTAGACCCTCTTCAGATAATGTCATAGCATTCTAAATGAGAAAATATAAAAATCCTGACAATGCTTTTTGTGCAACTGCAACTAAGACATCTTCCAAAATGGCTAATAGAAGCGAGCTGAAGCACAGAGTTTCTGGCAGAGCCTTGTAAATGTGCTCATTAGCATTGCAACACAACTATCCCTCCTTTTTTTCTTTTTTTTTTTTTTTAATCTCCTACCCCCCCCACATTGTGAAAATTAACCCAGTGAAATAAACAAAATGAAAATTCCAGCCTTCTCTTCACAGCAATAATTTGCAAAATTCCCTTTCTTCTTCTGCTGTTTCTGGTGCCTGTTGGAGTAATGTCTGTGTGATGACAGGCACAGAGAAGGGATGAGTAGAGATCACCTGTTTTAATTCATTTCATGAATGGAGAAACCATTTCTGGTATGGGAGCAGCAGTGCCCTCACCTGTTATTTTTCTGTGCACTCCTAAAAACTAATCAAAGTCTAATACTGACAGCTCAAATTCCTATTTATCAGGCAATCACAGGCCAGTTTTCCTGTGGTAGGTACCTATGGAATCATGGTTTGGGTTGGAAGGGACTTTAAAGATCATCTCATTCCAGCCCCTGCTGTGGGCAGGGACACCTTCCACTCTCCCAGGTTGCTCCAAGCCCCATCCAGCCTGGCCTGGGACACTTCCAGGGATGTCTATGTAGAGTCTGTATACAGACTCGTTCCGTGGGACTTACAAACACAGAGATTTCTTTCTTTCCTCATGTGGAAATGCTCTGATTTGTGAAATTTGGAAGGAACAGTCAGTAAGACAGCAGGCAGGTAGCTCTGATGGCAAAGGAGGGATGATTCTGGAACTGGTCCCCATATTGTATCTTACCTGGGTCTTTGTGTTAACTAAGTTTAGCCTTGATTTTTTATTTTTTTCTTTTACCTTTAAAATACTTAACAGCAAAAGAAGTCAATTCCCTGCTTTCCATAACAGCTTGTTTTTTGAATTATAAAACAGGTCTTACGGTTGGCGGGGGGTCTTTTTGTCATTTCTTTCTTTGTTAATGGAACATTCACTGATGGCAACATTGACACAGTTCATTCTGCCAAATTTCACAAGCTGGCAGTTTTACCAATGAATATGAAAACAAAAGATGTGCATTTTTTAACTGCAATATTATTTATATAATTGGGAGCAATGCAAAACCAATTGAATTGCCTTTAAAATAAACCCCAGCAATCCCACACTTCCAGCCACGGGTGGGATTGCTTTTGGACTCATTTGGAATGCACTGATGTGTGTTGGTATGAGTTTTATATGCAAGAGAATAGCTTAGTGTCTTTAGACATTGTGGAGGAATAAGTTTCTTGTTTTTGTAAAAAATTGTATCATGACTTAAACCTGTGGGCGTGGAAAGAAAGTTTGTTACTCATGCAGAAGTAGAATTCAGAGCTGGATTCAAAGTCCTGGTGCAGTGTCTCAACTGAGAGATTGGGGCAAATGGATTAGAGATAAGTAACAGATTATTTTGGCAAAACACCTGCCCTCCTCTCTCACACAACCCAGGGGGGCTGTAGCAACTATCAAGCACATGGTTATTTTGTAGAGGTTTATCCCAGTCTCCTGCCAGGTAAGTCCCATGGCAAAGTGGTGAAGGTGGCCAAGAGCCTCTTTCCTAAAGATGGGCAGATGATACCTTGATAGTCTTTCTATCAGGACTGTTTTACAGTCTTCCTTTTACAGTCTTCCAGCCAAAGTTGGTTTCCTTTCCATTCCTGCAGTTCCAGGTGTGAACTGTTTGAAGCTGTAGCAGCCCAGTATGACCTGTTAGACCAACTAAAGGCAGGGCATTCTTAGGTAAAATGTCAGTGCAACACAGAGCTTGAGACACAATTAATCCTTGCAGGAAAAGGTCAAGTATGAATCATCAAAGGCTGTAAGGTTTTAATGGATATTTTCCAGCCCTCTTATATCACATGGAACAACAGCCATTTATTTTATTGTATATAATATTTCTTCCGTAAATAAAAGTGAGAGTCGATGACAAAGGGGTTTTATTTAGACTGTCATAAATGTCTGCTGCTGCTTTTTTAATATAAATTACAAAACAAACGGGAAATTTTCAGCCCATGATTATATAGACCCAGCCTAATATCTAATCAGAGCAGAAAAATAGATTACTCTCTTCTCTCTGTCCCATCCTCTTGAATGCCTTTGGCTTAATTAATTAATTAAATTTGGCATTGTGTCTGCTCTTGTCCATGTGGCAGTTTTTTTCAGGTTTTTTTGACTCACTCTAGAGAGAACCATTTCCTTTCAGGCAGCGTGATTATATCAGACAGGGAAGAAAAGTGTTATCTTCCAAACCTGCAATTCCCTTAATAACTATTTTTCAAGTTTCCCCACCATTTCTGATTCTGAATATATTTTATCCTTTAAAAATGCGTGAAGGAATTAGGTAAGAGGGGTTATTTTCAACCCCAATGTGAAACAAACAGAATCTGATAATTTTGAGGATTTACTTCCCTTTATGTTACCCCGGTGGGCAAATGGGCACATATTGTAGTGAAGAGTTTTCTCAACTCCAGTTGAGAACACAAAATAAAAAATAAAGACATTTAAAATGTAAAAAGAAATATTTTTCCTAAATTTTCCAAATGATTCAGTCTGGTTTTAATTTTAATTTTAATTTCCTACATGTGAATTCTAATAATCCCCAATTCACTTGCACTGAAATCCATGTCTGCCAGTTACCTTTGCATCTCTAAAGGGTTTGGAATTAGCCCCAAGAAATGCTACACCAAATGTTTACACAGTGTGGAAGAGAGTAAATGGGTAAAATCCATAGTCACCACAGAGAAGATAATAAAATGGCAGTCCAGGCAAGCTTTTTTTTTTTTGATAGAAAGTTACATTTTACGTTGAGAATCATGTTTCTGCTGTGGAACATTCCTGGGTTCCTGCTACATCCTTCAAGCCCAATTATAAGCACCAACACAACATACAAGCCTTTTGCAAAGTGAAAATTACTCCTTCTCCTTTTGAAATCTCGAAGAGTGGCTGCAACATTGTATTCCAGTCATACCTTCAGTGTACTTTGGTGAATTTTTTTGTGCTAACAAACGCATACGCTTGTGCCAACAAATACTACCACAGTCGTAGGAATATAATTCGTCTTAAGAGAACACACTTCATTGCTGCAAGTGATCTTTTCATGTGGATCATGGACCCTGATGGTCCAATATCAATTTAGCTCTCAGCAAGCAATTAGGGGAAACTGTAGTCCTCTTGGAGAGCTGGGATACAGTAATTTGTTACAAGCTGTGACATGTAAAACACACAGTAAGAACTTCAGAGTGAACAGGAGTTTATAGGGTGTAAGAAAAGTTGTTGGGAAGACGTTGATTGTGCCCCAGGTTTTAGTGTGTGATGCCGTTAAGTGGTTCCTCATCCTACATTTTTGTTTTCACGTTGAACTAGAAAAGAAACTCCTGGATATTCTGTGATTCTATACTATGCTATTGTGGAGATTCCTGGGAGTAAGGAATGCACTGCTGATTGGCACAGCAGTGAGCTGCCTGGTCCCACCCAGTGCCAGCTGCTCCAGGTGGGAGAGCTCTAGGCTCAGAAGGGTTTTAATTCCCTAACTCTGTTTGGGCCTTTTGTTTCTGATTGCTTTTAGGTGGTAGGTGAAGCCCAAAAAACTCAGCAAGGCACTAAGTCAGATGTAACACAATTCATCCCAACCTAACCTAATTCCTGATCAGGTAAGTGTGTAGCAATAATTTTTATATTTACCTAAAAAAAAAAAAAACCAAAACCAACAAACAAAAAAAACCTGTAAAAGCTGAAATTCAATTTATGAATACTTGAAAGTGTTTATAAAATGTTGCTTGTATTCATAGCGCTCGATGCTTCATGTGAAACGTTCAAACAGGTTTCCAGAAGTGTTCAAAGGCTAATGATGAAAAGGGGGTACAGCTGAAAAAAAAAAGCAAATTACTGCTGTGAATAGTTCACCCAGCTCAAAGGGGAGAAACTTCCCCTGTGCAGGGAACCAGAGTGAGACCTATTTGCCACTTAATTAACACTTAAACCCACAAAATATGGCCCTGTGCACTGCAGTGATTTTCTCTGAGGACACAGGCACAGAGAATGAGCTCCAAACTCGCAGGCTGGTGCCATTCCTCTGGCAGTCTCATACATCACTGTACCTTTCCTGCCTGCACCCGGTGCTTTTACAATTGTGCCGTGCAGTGCAAGCAGAAAATGTTCGGAATTGTCCCAGTCAGCTGGTGAGAATTCAAATAATGCACAGGAGTTGAAAGTGAATGAGCAGCTAAAACAGAAGGTGTCACTTATAATCCAATCACTGTGTTGCAACCTGAGTGTAGGTGGGACTGTTTTAATGTGTGTGCAGTAAGCCCCAAATCAGACTGGGAATGCGGCGATTTCTGGGGTGGGTAGCAGAGCAGAAGGTGGTATAAATGAGAATAAAATCCAGAATTTTTTTCTCCAAAATACACTTCAAATATGAGACAGAGTATTTGTGTGGAGGATGAGAGAGAATGACAAAAAAATTATCAACATTTTGAAGAAGATTCTGCAAACATGCACATTTAAATCCCTGACATGCAGTTTTTATAAACAGGGCTGATGGGCTGGTTCATACAGTTCTCAAGCATTTCTATTCTTGTGAGACAACTCTTAGAAAACTGAGACATCTTCTCATGTTATTTTCTTCACTGCTCTTTTCTGCAACACAAACAACTTTATTTTTTCTTGGTATAACGGAAACCATCATCAGAGTCACATGATCTGAGCAATAATATATGTCTGACGATCTCACTGTGTCCTAAATAGAATTTCATATTTCAGATTGCCTTTCACCCAGAGGTGAAAGACAATCAGACATCTTACAGGAGTTCTTTCTGATGCTGCAGTATTTCATCTCCTTGATTTGATGATATTTATACAGATCCTTTGCCTGTTGCAAACTGAAGGCATGGTATGTGAGGTGCTCTTGTTTTAAAAGAGGAACAATTCTGACTGGTCAACTTCAGAGAAACAGCATTGGGGAAAGAAATTATTTTCATGCAATTTGGTGGAATTTCACAAGAATAAAGGAATGTAATTTCTTTTTCTTATAGATCATTTTCTGGTGCAGATGGCTTTGTGCATCACCACTGATTTGCACGTGTATTGGGGAGAGGACTGCAGTGATCCTGATGATTTTAGTATTGATGCTAAAAGAGAGCTGGATAACTCCAAGTTTTTATTGAAGTCACAAGTTTAAGGCTGAATTTGGTTGCCACTGAATCCTCCCTTGTGATACAAACAGTGTGGACAATATTGACTGAGCTGGGAATTGCATTCACACTGCACAGCTGTCTGCAGGCAGGGAACACCACCGAGTCCTGGTGCCAGAGAACATTCTCCTATTTCCCAACGAATCTTAGAGAAAATGAGTTTGGAGGAAAGCTCCTGAGCCCTGCTCCCCTGCTTGGTACAAGTTCTAACCAAGTCCCAAATTTGTAGTGGCTTCCTTCCCCCTGTGAGTCTGGAATGTCTTTCCATGAAAACCAGCGTATGAGGAAGGTCTGTACATGGGCTAAGCCTTGGTTGCATTCCTGGAATTATCTTTTCAGATGTAACCTAAAGGAGTTCAGGTATATCAGAAAGTGTTTTTCTGAATCATCAGGGGACCAGAGCAGGACTATTTTGCTCTCTCACAGTAATACTGAACACATTACTGAGCGTGAGTAAAGAAGGGCATTAGAATCAAAACCACAGCAGGTGAAGATTAGAAGTTAAATATCCAGTCCCTTGCTAAGCTAATTCCTCTTGAGAGTTAAGAAAAAAGGACCTTCAGTTCCTGTTCTGTAAAAATATGCAATAAGCTTAAAGCAGATCTATGAGACTATAAATTACTTGAATTTTTGAGTAGGAATTGTCGTTGTAATACATGGATCAATGAAGAGGATTTATATAGTTCCCAAGCAGATACTTCAGAACAATGGTCAATTCCTCATTACCCCTTACTCTGAGCCTGTCTCGTTTTATGGGCTATCCTCTCAAAAAATATTCCTGACTGATGTCTGTGTGCTTTGCTGGTGATGTTCCTGTGGAATGTGTTGCATGCCAAACTTTTATGTAGTGTAGAGTGGCCAGAAACAAAAAAAAAAAGTTCCCACCTGCCAATTCCTCTCTCCCATCTCTACTCCCTTTTCTGACAAGAAGGTAGATGCAGTTTACTGAGCTAAACACAGGGGTTTTTTTAATTATTGCCTCCTTTGCCATGGCATGGATGAATTGTATGTTCACCACATGTTCTGAGGTGTATTTGAGTCCTGGGTGATGAATAATTTTTTTAAGATAATGTCATTCATTTAAATGGAAAAGTTATACGCCGAAAGAGTGTCCTTTCCAGGAACTGGTACTGTGTTTACAGATATCTGTGCAAAAAAGAACAGCAGACAAACTTGTTTGAAATTATGGAGTCTCTGAAAAAAAAGAAAAAAAAAAGAAATGTGACATTCAAGCTGGATAATTTCTGGTCTATCTCATCAGTAAAGAAGAATGCGGACAATTTGCCTTCATATTGCCAGAAATCAGTGAAAGCTAAAAAGGAGCAAAGGATACTGGAATGGTGAGAGACAAAATGATGGAGATTAAAAAAAAAAAAGCTGCTATTCACAGGAGGTTCCTCAAGCATTATTTGCCTCCATATTGGAGCAGAGAAACAGCACTTTGGTAGTTTAATTAATAGCCAGGCTTTACAGACTCTGGCATTAAGATTTTTTTCTGGAGAGATTGGTTCCCTCAGGAGTCAAAGGGAATTGAAGGGAAGCTCTGTACTTCTGCCTCTTCCATGAACATCACTAGTTTCCATTGCTGTAGTAGCTGGGTGCCTCATTTTTTCCCCCAGTTACCTGCACACCTCAGTGATGTAACAAGATGCTGTTTAGGACATTGCACAAGTTAAGGAACTGAGACTGAGATGTTGAAGGGCTTGTGTAGGGCCACATAGAAAATTTGATAAGGCAGGAACCTTCCCCTAGAAGCTCTGCATGTCCTGTAAGACCAGGAGAGCCTTCTTCCCTATTTCTATTAAAGCAGACAGTGGCTGGGACAAGTTAACAGAATGTGCTGTAGGTGAAGAAAGTACAGAAAATACCAGATTTTTTGTTTCTGTTTTTGGTTGTAACTTCTGTTAGCAGAGTTATGATGTTGTTCAGATGAAGGGAACAAGAACCTTCCATTGAGTTTAACCAGTGTGACCAACTTCTTAACGATGTCTCAGTATTTAGATGAGTAAGCTGCCTCATTCCTCAGGAATATTTTAAATGAACCAGTCTAGAATTTCTTACTCAGTTCAAAATCCGGATAGTTTTTGGTCTGCAAGTTGATTTGCATGTCTCTGCATTCCTGTGAGGGACCTAGGAGAGGAAAGGAAGTGCTCTGTGAGGAGTGTATTTCTGAGTAGTCCAAATGGGAACGGTAATCTCGAGAGATGAAAAAATTACTCTGGCTTGCTTTTGTACCAAAGGAATGCTCTGGATAATCAGTTAAAAAGCCTTTGAAATGAACCTTCAAAAATTTTAGAATCATCCCTCTCTCATAAAAGGCCTTTTCTGCATCACATCAGTGAGATGAGATGAAATGAAGATGAAGGTTGCTCTATTTAAAATTATTTCTTTCTGACATTAGTTTGAATTTGGCTTTTTTTTTCCCCTCTGCAGCAATCTCAGTGGAGATCCTGTGGCATGGGCTGCTGTTCCCCTGCTCAGAAATTTTACATTTCAATGATATGTTTGTATTCCTAGATCTAAGCAGATAGAGATAAGTAGCGACTTGAGCATGCCCTGAATCTGGGATGTGCTGTCCTCCAGCTAGGGAATAAATGTACTTATTATGGGTTAGTCATTCATGTTCCCGAGGGAGCTGGGACTAGAGGAGAGGATTCTGAATGTCAGGGATGCTCAGGTTACCTCTGCACTCCACACACGGGGAGTGTGGGGAGTCCTGGGGTGCTTGGGCCCTGCTGAGAGTATGGGCTGAAGTCAAGTGGTACCCACAGCAAAGCACAGCTCCTCTGGGCTTTGGAGAGGACAAATGGCCATTAGTGGGTGTCCCCAGCTGGGCTGTGAGGAGAAAATATAGGTGGCCTTGTCTTGGGAAAAAATGGAAGGTGGGTCTTGTGAACGGAAATAACTCGTTCTCAGTAACACTGCAAGCAAGTTTGCAGGTTTCTCATTTAAATCCCTGAAATCCAATATGCTTGACAACCCTGTTACTGTTCCTCATTGGTACAACATAATATTTGTGACAGTGGTGAAAGGTAGTTGAGTCCTCACATGTGTCCTCCCCACACACACATCCCCTCTCCCCTGAGACTGTCTCTGATGGAAGGTGTGATTTATCCTGAGGTAAGAACCCCAGACAGGAATTGTCCTAAGATGAACAACACGGGTGGGAATTGCAGGAGGAACTCTCTGGATGCTTGAATAATGAATATATTTCAGAGATGGGGAGCTGTGGGGATGGACATTGACTTTGGTGCACATTGGCCTGCAGAAGGGTATAAAATGTTTCTGGAGACTGAGACAAGAGGGGAAAACTGGTCTCCAAAGGTTACAGGCAGGCTCCAGGTATACCCCCTCCCAGGCAGGGACACATGCAGGGCATGTCCAGCCTGGCCACAAGGAACACTCACTTTGGGACAGCTGAGTAAAAGCCCTCAGATCCCACATGGAGATAAAATCCTGAAGCAGCTCCACAGGTGCCCTGTGCTCTGTAACTGTGCATTCTACAAGGAACAAACCTGTGCATTTCCAGCCAAACCTGCTTCTGCTACAACCCTTTAGAGCTGCTTTTATTCCATCCTGCATTGGCAATGTTTAGATACTGTATCAGATTTATTATCTAATCATAGTCATCCACTAATCAGTGCCATATTTCTCATACCTGACCAAGAGCCTTCTCTCTACTCTTCTGCTACAGTGGGTCAGGCTGTGCACCAAATAACAGGGTGGCTTTCTACACAGATGAGCTTATTCTGTAACAGTTATGACCCAGAAGGCTTTAGTTAATGACAGTCCATAAATTATCCATCCAGATTCCTAACCATGTCTTCCACCAGTGTGAATCTGCAGTAATTTCAGTGAAGTGAACTTGGAACCCAGAGCCAGCTGAAGCCAGTGAAAAAAACTGGCACCACTGGGTTTGCCTCACATCCTGCTTTTGATTTCTACTGGAGCAATTGTGCCCACGTATGGACACTGATCCCTGGTAACATCTGTGTGAGAATCTCCATTAGCAACTCTGCTTTCATCTTGTTTGCTATTTTATTTGTCCTGTATGATAAGAGGTCCTAGAGATTTTTTCCTTCAGCCTTTTAAGGAAAAACAGTAGGCCTGAAGAGAATGCAAATGACTTCTGTTTTGCTTTTTATGTTGATTATGGATAAAAGGATGAGATAACAGTAGTTCCATAAGAGATCAACATTCTTCAAAGGTATGACAGATTATGCATTATTTGTTATCTAAATATTTCCTTCTCCCCATTCTCTGTGCTTTGGAAATAACAGAAGTTATCAATCACCTGAAACTGTGCTGATGTTTCCATGGCAGTTTAGCAATTAGATCTGTTCACCAGGGGCTCCGATTAGTCCAGTAAAATCCTTTGTGCAATTCTTTCAGACAGACTATTACCCTCTGTTGCCAGCCCATGAATAAAGTAAAATTATTCCAGCCACAGACACTTATTTTCTCATTGATACACAATACTCGGGCCTTAAATGCCTTTGTTGTGCTCTTTTCGGTTTCTCGAGGCAAGATGTTGTGGCCTGCCGGTCCTTTGCATAACAAAGTGTTCAGGGATCTGTGGCACAGCCAGGTGAGGGACACCCGGGGACAGAGCTCAGCCTGTGAGAGGATAAAAGCCCGGGGTGTCCTTTGTGCAGGGTCCCTCCTCGGAGGCACGGGCTCAAGCTGTGATTTTGTTGTTTGGTTATTTCTGTCGTACTTCTGTCTCTATACCCCTGCCTACAAGGATCGCCCTGCGAAACATTTCCTAGGAAGGGACTGGTGTGATTGACACAGGGAAAATTTCACGTGCACATTGGACAGCGTAATAAATAAAGTGAGAAAAATATTGCAAGTAATACAACTTTTTTGCAGGCAGGGCTGGGCGTTTGGTGCTTAACAATTAACTTCTTCGGGGATATTTTAAATCATAAAACTGATATTTTCTTTGATTTCTTTGAAAAAGTCTCCATTTCGTTCAACAGGCAAATAGTAGGGTCTATAGTGGATAAATTACACTTACCTCATTATTCCTTGACAGCTTCCCTACACCAGAAATTTGTGTGGTTTGATTCTGCTTTCACCGAGGTGGGACAAGTCTGTGCTGTAGGCTAAAAGAACATGGATCTTATGGGAGAGCACAACCAGGTGATGCTATAGTAAATAACCTGACATGCACAGAAAGCTTAATTCTGGAACGTTAGGTTAATGTTTGCAGAGTGGCATAGCTTGCTTTTATTTAAAAAAAAAAAAAAAAGAAATAGGGAGATAGTGTCTTAAGAAGGGGACATTAAGCAGATGACTCACCCTTGCTGACACTGCTTGTCTGTCAGTGCAGGATTCCAAAGCAAAAAGAAACTTTAAGGTATTTGAATATTTCACTATTTTTTAATCAAGGGTATAACCAGATCTCTTCAGAAAAACTCTTGTCATCCTCACTCTTCCTTCTGTCCGAGCAGGCAACCTTTGTTTTTAATTCCTGTCAATTAATATGACCTCTCATCTTTTCCTCTAAGAATAGAGGGAAACATGATGGAGCGTGAAGATCTCATAAACAACTAGGCTGTGACTCCACTCAAAGATAATCAATGCCAAGTAGAATCAAAATATGGTCATCACTTTTTATTCAGAGGGAACAGATGCTCAACCCACATCATTGCCATGGAGACCTTGGAATTCCTGAATACCCTGTTGTCGAACCTTTAGAGATGTAAATGGGACATGCAGAGCACACAGCTCTTATTAAGGCCTGAATATGCATAAATATAAAAATGAGGTATCACCCACCTATGTGCAACCTGTAATTTTCTTCAGATTGATTTGTGAGTATTAGTGCTAATTTTAGCCTTTGTGAGGATATGCTTGGTGCGCTATGAACTAAATGGCAGAGGCTGCCCTTTGAAAGTACCTGGAATTTTCAGATGTGTACCCAGAAGCTGGAGCAATGCCCAAAGTTTCCTGGTATAAAATCAATATACTTTTGCCAAGGGGTTTATTCTGTTGAGCTTTTTATGTAACCAGTGTTTTGATAAGAACAATATATAACCACTAGTACTATTTCTTGTGGAGATGCTTTCCTTGGTAGATACCAGAGGTTTACAAAGGTACTGAGGTGTCTGTCGATATATTTGATGTATCTGAAGCATTATTACAGATCTGTTCATGTGTGTCCTGATCAGATAGCTGGTTATGTAATCACCATGATTATCCCAAATTAATGTGTTGAAAATTATAATGTATTGCACACTTCATTTGCATTATTTAGTCTTACTGGATTAACTCAGATCAGTAATGCATGTTCTCTGCTGTATCTGTTAAATATTTCACTTTTGGGTACACTGTCAGACATCATGCAAGTAATTCATGATTTGGGATGGACATTGACACAAAAGCCCCAAATAATCCCTACACAGGGAACGATGTTAGACTAATTTGGAGGTTTTTTGAATGAGTGCAGCAGAAAGAATGAAATATGAGAACATCTACTCTGGTAGATACTGAGACAGTACAGTGTAACACAGCAGCCTCATACTTAATTCTGTGCTTTTTTCAGACTACTGGATAAATAGATTTTTAAAATTAAATATTTTCACTGCATTAACCATTTTTAAGATTAGGAGTGCTGTCCATACTATTTGTCCTCTAGCGCATTAAGCTTCCTGGGATTCTTCTATCCATTCCATATTAAAAATGCAGGCAGCAGCAAAAATTTCCTAGCATAAAACAAGCAAAACCTCTATAAAACCTCCTTACCCCGCTCACCTCACCTTGAGATGAGTTTTGGAATTGAGCTTGGTTTTAATGAAATATAAAATTGAATGTTCACATTCAGACCATGCTCCCTTTTGATACTGTACTTGCTCAGTAGTATTTTCCAGTATATTCATTTCTTCCCACAGTCCATTTGAGAGCCACCTATTCATCAGCAGCTCAGTCCAAGCTGACACTTTTTTCCTCGAAGATAAAACAATAGCACAGTTCTTCCAGTAATGCAATATATTTTTGCCTAATTTCTCATTGTTATGCTTGAATGTCAGTTTTCAGTCAGATGAAATGAAAATTATATCCTTAAGCAAACAATGGGGGATTCTGCCAGTGTGACCTTTAGGGTCAATCATCTCATTAGCAGTCAGCTTTTACAACTGCATGTTATTTATAGGAGAGGGATTTACAAGCTGTTAAACTAAACAACAAATTAAATTGTCCGTGAGCCATCATCATCTGATACAGAAATTCCCCGTGGGTAACAAGCTGCTGCTTTCTCAATGGGAAGTTTTGGAAAAAAATTAATACAGTTTATTTTTTGCCAGCATAACCTTTATAGGCAACAGTCCCTTTTTTATGATGACAGAAAACTGTGCCATCAGAGCAAACAGCTCCAGATGCACAGTGAAATTCAACAGTCACAAACCACAAGCCTCATTTTAATGAATGCTCACAGGCATCTCTCTCATCTGCTAATTGTTTTCAATCAAATTTAAAATACCACAAATAGAGAGTAGCTCAGTAGTGCATTTACAGTCTCCATTAACTAACATTTTTTTATTAAATATATTTATAAAGCAATAATCTGAGAAGATAGCTGTAGGAAAGGGTTCCATCTCTGCACTTGGGAAACAGTAGGATTGTTTCAAATAAGCTGTGAGCCTGAGCATAATAAATAAACATATTGTGACATCATGTATCCAATGTTCTTGAAGAGTAGGTAGGGCAGATTTCTAGCAAGTCTAATGATACTGTTTTGCACTGACAGACTTACTGTACAAGCACTTCAGTTACTTTCACAGGGACCCTTCATTTTACAAGTTGTGCTGTTTCTGCCTTAGTTTGTCAGGTGTTTCAGTCTTAGTGCTAGTCTTCTCCTACAAAGTCTGTTAATTGTTCTGTTTGCAATCAAATTGCTTATTACTTTCAGAAGTCTGCAGTCATTGCTCCATTGTGTGCTTCAGTTTACCTCACTTCTGTGCATTCTTTTTTAGTATTGTCCTTATGAAAAAAAAAAAGAAACCACAGTCCAGTCCTAACCTATCATTTCCCCTTGTTTCAGTACTTCACTTTTGACTGGTATCAAGACAACTCCAAAGAAAAGCTCCTTCAGTTACTCATTGCTTTGTGCTTGTTCTGACCTCTCCTGAAACTCCACATGGATAGGCAGAGAAATAGAGAGCTACTTCCAAGGGTTCTGAGCTCCTTACGGACAACTGTTTCTGGAAAAAGAAGCAGAATGCCAAGCCAGGTGCTCACTTAAAAAAAACAAAACAAAAATCCCACAGAACCCACAAAACCTTTCCACACTTTAATGTTTAGTCTATTGGCAGGTAGGGTAGGGGAGAGCCATCCCTGATACTGTAAGCTCGAGTGAAACAATGCTCACTTTTCATGAAAACTAAATGGAATTTATGAAATCTGCATCTCTCTATGCCACAGTCCAGCCAAGTCAGCTGACCTTTGATAACTTACTTCCTCTATGACCTTAACCAATGGAAGACTTAACTTCTCAAATATAGTCAAAGCCAATGATTTTTGAGAAGCCAGGTGACTCTGTAACTAATAACACCACCAACAGCAGGCCTCTGTGCTGACCTTCTGTTTAAATTCCTGGTACACACACCAAAAATGCCCTGCAGGACACACAAGGTTACACAGAACTATTCTAATTCCTCACACAGTATGAACCTAAACCCAGTTATTTGCAGAGAGAGCTTTTGTCAGAATAGTGGCTCTACAAAGGTCGTGTCTTTTTTCCAGGCTTCCGTGAAAAGGTGAATCTAAGTTTAGACTGGCAAGAAGGCAAGGAGGACATGGAATTTTCAGTGTAAGAAGGTTAAGGCTTGTATCTATCTTCTGATATATTGAGCATGGATTAGACAATGGCACAAATTACCACATTTCAAGCTGTGGCTTCCCCATCGCTGGAAGTGTCCAAGGCCAGGCTGGACGGGGCTTGGAGCAACCTGGGCTAGTGGTAGGTGTCCCTACCCATGGCAGGGGGTTGGAACTGGATGAGTTTTAAGGTTCCTTCCAACCCAAACCATTGTATTGTTCTGTGATTGGATGATTCTATGATTAATTCTGGATAGCTCTCAAATAGATTAAATTAAATATGCTGTTACTCAGTTAAAACTTACACTTAGATTTACTTTTTTTCCCCCTCACATGTCAGAAGAACAGTGTCTAAATCCCACAGTGAAGAGTCCCTATCAAAGAAGGAATTACACTTAAGGACAGTTGAGGGCTTTTTGGAAAAACAAACAATAAAAAGTAGCAAAATGCGAATCACGACTTTAAACCCGTGAAAATGTTCTAAGAGTAAGGTACTCCATACTCTTGTGAGGAATTATGTGATGATTCATGTTAATTATTCAAAAGACACCCTCAATAAGAGCCTGCGCTGACATCGCAACTGGGGAACGAGACCGGCAAAACTTGTAACAGTTTTATAAAGTTGGTATTTATGAAAACAATATATAAAATTGCAGCCTCAGTTGTTTGCTAAAACTAACTTTTGGATAGAATAGCCTTGCTTGCTTTTACTAACACACAGGCAAGATTTGGATAAGTCCTTAGCAAGAACAGGAAACCTGGAGTTTTGATAAGGAGCTCTGAAGTGTAAGAAAAGGGGTCTTGAAAGTTGATAAGGAGAATAAGGAGAAGCTCACGGAGACGATACCAATTTTGAGCTAATCAGACAATGCCAGCTCAGCAGTGAGTCCCAAAGTTGAAAAGTTCAAGCCTGAGGAAGACTCCTTACTTCATCCAAAGACCCCCAAAAGAAGACCCCAAAGGGGCGTTCTGAGGCGGAGCTATAGGAGTGGTGTATGTTAATGATTTCCCCTCCTGCCTTCTGGACTTTTCCGACCTAGCTAATGCATATGGAACACAACTAATGTCTGTGGAATACAATTAATGCATATGTGATGTTATCCTGCATAAAAGGAGCTGATCAAAGGCGACAAGTGTGCGAGTTTGGTGGGCTTAGGCTCCCTCGCACCCAGCGCTGTTTGCTCATTCTTTATGAAATAAATAACATCCCTGCTAAGAATTCTTGGTTATGAACTTCATTTATAACACTCTCAAACGCTACTATTTTATACACCACGCTCAGCTCCAGAAACTGCATCTCAATGAAGACTTCTGCTGGGTTTTGGGCAGAAGCTGCTGACATCACCCTGTCCCACGTCACTCGCTCAAGTCACTCTCACACAGTCACTTGAGTGGCATTCGGTTTTCAGCTCTGTTGCGGCTGCAGAGCCGATGGCACGACGAGCCGGGGTGTATTTTGTTCCTGTGCGTCATCAGCAGAACTGCAGCTGGGTCTCGGTGTAGAACTTTTATTAGAAGGATGATGTATGAAGCAGAAGGAACACAGCTTGACTTTCAGATCCCAGACTGAGTTTGCTGCTCTGGCAGTCGGAGAAGTGGGGGAGAGGCTTTTGACATGCAAATTTCGCATCGTTTTGGTACAAAGGCGAGTGATGGGTGACAAACATCCCGTCATATACGCTTTGCTCTGTGCAGACAGAACCACACTTCGAGGTTCGCAACCAGGAGAAGGGACTGTGATAGGGACAGAAACGTCTACACACAGTAGAGCTGCCAGAATCCCAGTTGTGTTATTGACAGTGGCTGAAAATGGCGTCATAAAGACCAATAGTGTGAAATTACTGCATAGCAGAAAACATTTAAATCAGGCATTAGGCAAAAAGAATCCTTAACAACAAGAAAAATTAGGCAGCGGAAGTACCTATTTTTAGAGATATCTGAAACATCACTATGAGCTGTTCCAAAGTGTGATTTCACTTGACAAGTAGTTATAGAAACTGCAGTTTCTTTACCCATTGTATCTGTTCAGCCACATTTACTGATTTTTACTGACAACAACTTGTTTTTTTACCTTGCAGTTCTTATCATGGGCACGGACAAGCAAGAGAGGGAGAGAATAAGGTGAAGTTAACCGGGCTTCAGGTGTAATCAGACTTAAAATTGAGAAAATTCCTGAAGAATATCTTTACTTTAGGACTAATTTTGTAGTAATAGAAGTAAGCATGTCTCTGTAAGTGCAAAATTCAGCCACATGGCTATTCTAAGCAAAGCAAAACTTTTTAAAACTGTGGAGTGGAGAGTTACTGAGTTGGTGTGAGAATGTGAAAGAATCAAGGGGTCTTTTTTTGGGAAATAATATCTTCAATTAAGCTGCTGATATTTCCATAGAGCCTCTTTTCTGTTATTCAGCATGAGATAGGTCTCAGTCTCATTTTGCAGGTCACAGGGAAAAATTAAGTGAATTCCAAAGTCTGGAGTGGCATGAAATGGTGAAAGTTGGCACCAGATCATTTCTACAGGAAACAATGAAGTTTGCACTCGGAGTTTATTTTGTGCAATGAACTGTGATAGTACTTCTTTTTTTAAAAAAAAAACATCCTGTGGCACAGGGAACAACTCAGTTATGAGCTCATAGGGGATATTTGGGTTTGGGTTTGGGTGTTATTTTGGTTTTGTGTTTCAGCCTTTGGTTGCTGTAGAAATAGTTTGTTACACCTTTGGGGTGTGTAAGGTCAAACAGGATAGATGACAAGCTCTCCTACTTTTGGCTACAGGACAGAAGCCACCTGTAAAGCCTTCTCCTGGTGAATGTGCATCTCAAAATGCAAACATGAAGCAAGACCTTATATCAGGGACGTTTGCAAAGGATCACAGGTGACTTTCTGCAGTAATAAGTGTAGAAAAATGAGAACAAAAAAATCCAGGCTGCATTCCTGTGTGCTCGGGGTTTGCAAGAAACAGTGTTCTCATACAAGGTGGGAAGATACCTTCCAGAATTACATGGCTCTGCTTGTTAATTAAGATATATTAGTCATTATATCAAAATCTACCAGAAAACACCAATTTCTTCTCTTTGTTTCTCACTTTTATTTATTTAATTCTTTGGAAAGATATTCCCTGTTTACTCTTTTGAAAATTCACAGTATTTTCCCATACAGAGTTTGCTGAGACTCCTGTCCATCCCTAATTTGTGCTGGATTCGATTATGAGCAGTCAGTACTTGACACTCAGTCATGAACCACAAGAAATCCATTATATGTGGTATGCTACAGCTTTTAATGTCATATATTGTATGTGTTTAGCTTAGACAATTTTATTATTTAGCTTAGTTTATTTTAAGATAGATCAATACCACCTGCTGAATTTGTTAGTTTCCAAGGCATTTACTAGCATTGTGGCAAAGAAAACGAGTGGCCAACCACAATGTACATTCTTTTTTACCACTTAAGATAATTCCAGTTAAAGCAGCTTATGTACACTTTCAGAAATTGGATGTTAAAAGCATTTTTAAGAGGATTCAAGGATAGAATTACTGACGTTCTGAAATCATGCTTAAAGGCCAATTTTTATCTACTATGTATTAAACTTTTCAAGGGTTTTTAACTTTCCTCTTAGGTCACCCTTGTGCAGTTGTTCATTAGCCCTGGGGATGAACTCCCATGGCTTGTCACTTCTAAATCACAAACAGGCTTTCTCCTTCAGTTCACTGTGAAATGTTCTTTGGTAAATATAGTATTAAACAGATGTTCCACCTTGTTGAGTCGTTCCTGAACATAGCTATCCCTCAAGAAGGGGGATCTGGCTGCCAGTCTGGAAAGCTCTGCCTGCGTTCAGAGTCAGGCAGGTGTTGGTTTGGGTTTTTTCCCATTTCAAACACTACTACTGGTAATAACCAGTCTGCTTTCTGAATTAAGCTGCTGGTGGTGCCTCTGTAGCCCTTCTTGTACACCTATAACTGCCTGGAACCCACCAAACTATTTCCAGGATGTACTGGCAGCAATACCCTGCAGTCAACTCCAAACCATTTTGGCTCTGCGGCAGCAATAGGAAGAAACTTTTGTTACTAATTAGAAACGACTGGATACATATATAGATCAGATTTGTTGAGAAAGGAGGTGCCATTTTCTCTTGTCACTTCCCAGAGCAGAGCAGGGCTGTGAATAAGACCTGACAGAACACTGCTCTGTCTGGTGTCTGAGTGGACAACGTGGTACATCGCTGTGTAACATCCCCATTTGTTTGCAGTTCCTCAGCCAGCTCCCAGGCCAGCTGGCTTCTTTCCAAGCCATTTTGAATTACTCTTGGAAGATTGTGTAAGACATTCTGTCCAATAGTTTATTACCATAGAGATCTCGAGCCAGATCATCCTTTCAGAAGCTTCTTTCCCCCTGTATTATTCTATATTTCAGTAATGGAGACCAGCCCCAAAACCAATTTGCAAAACCTTCAGAGGAGTTCTTCCAAGAGGAAGAACAAATACTTTTATTGATATGATGGGGCTGTAGGGGACCCATCCCTTGTCATATTTGTTGTCTTCTGCCTTTCTTACACCTTCTAAAAATACCAATTTCCTTACTTATTTGGTGCAGTCCTATTTTATAATGCTGTAGAAAGATAAAATGAATGAGGGCAGTGAAATGCATCATGGAGAACTTGTCTTCATTTTAAACCTGCCCAGTTTGCAGGTGGCACTGAGAGCTCGTGTAGTCTTTTGGGGTTCAGACCTCAATTCCGTTTCTTTGTCCCAACTCTTTGATAGAACTTCTCTCCTTGTGCCTCAGTCTTCTCTTTGCTATAATAAGATTAATGAAACTGACCTTTGTAAATCACTTTATCACTCCTATAAAAAGCATAAGTTGAAATTATTTTTCCTCTATTGATAAGATTTTTTTTTTTTAAAAGACCAAACCAGAAAGTATTACTGAAGCATTTGGGGAGGGTGGGATGACTGTGACCTTTGAAAGCATTCTTCCCATGCAAGATGCACTAAACAGTCTGCCAAGGTTGTCCTTTTGGGGCTAATATTATCTTAAAGTTTTGTTAATATTGATATTAACAAAAAAAAAAAATTAAAAAAAAGGAATCTTGTTTTCCTCTTACAAGGTTTCATCTTTCCTTGCATCCTTTTTCCTGCAAAAGTGGCAGAGAAGAATTTATAGATCTGCTCATTATTGAGCAAGTTCTGGTGTTGGAGACGTTTCTTCAGTGCTTGGGTGGGTCATTGTTCAGTAAGGTCACACTGTTTCTTGCATTGCTGAGAAAAGAAATAACAGATTGGATAATTTTTAGCTTTCTGTTTCTCTAAAAATGTAATGTCATAACTCTTCCATTTCCACGTTTTCTACTTCCTGTTATTTCTAAAAGAGTGAGTCAGAGAAATGGAAACAGAGCTGTTGTGAATAATTTAAAAGTGGTCTGAGAATAGCTAACCATTACTTCTGGTGGTGCTGCTTGTGATGGTTACACAATGATAAGATTATCAAAAGGATTGTGGGAGACAGAAAAATGGAAAGGATGCATTAAGTCATGTAGTCATTTTTGTTATTGCAGAATTATGCCTTACATTAGCTTTACTAATGGCTTGTCTGGCTACTTTAAAAAAGTTTGAGAAAGTGGATTTCCAGTATTTCTTTAGCATTACCCCTATACTTTCTGCTTACACTAACAGATTATTTTTTTTTATTATTATTATTATTACTATTATTATTTCATCCTATGATTTCTGGAGATTCTTTGTTCTGCTAAAGACTGTACAGGTTAAACCAGTGATCACTCCCTTTCCTCTTCGTAGCAGTGATGAAAAAATCACACTTCATCTTTGAGCCTGACAAATTTTCGTGAAAATGCCAGCATATCATAAAAACGATTGAACTTACTGAATAAATGTCTTCACTTCTTTGCTTTCTCATCTCTTCTGCCTTTGCCTCATCCTTCACACCAGTGAGGGCCAAGCACGATGAACAGCCCAGAGACTGGAATTGTTGTCCAGCCAAACCATTTCTGGTTTTCAATGGAAGCAGGATGTCCCCATGCTTGTACCAAGGAGTAAAAACGTAGCATAAATCTAATTTTTTTTTTTCATCTTTAGTAACTGTCAACAAATTATGTAGCCCCAATTCAGTAAATGTTTGATACTGAGTCTGAACATGGGGCAGAATTCCATTTACTCCTTCAGACTCATTTTAGAAGGCTAATAGCATAAAAAGCAATTAAAATTAACTTATTCTAATTTTTTAACTGATTTCACTGTTTGGTGAAAAGAAACTTTGGGTTTGCCATAAGAAACCAAATGCTGAAGAATTTTAAAGATCAAATTTTATCAGGATGGGAGGATAACACTTCCCAGACCAAAATTTCAGAGTTTAACTTCCATCTCAAAACTAAGCTTTCCTGTTTGCTTTTCTCCTGTTAACACTATTTTCATAAGAGATTTTAATCCTTAACTCTGACAGAGAAAAGGTCTGGAATTAGAGATATAAATGGCTTAGGGATACGTAGAAACACTGGGAAATTTTTTTCCTGTGTTGCCTGCCAAAACAGAACACTGGATATTTCCCATTTGGCTTCCCTTTAATTAGTTGATTTCATTGTAACTACACAATTACCTATCTATTAGTGTTGCTTAAGCCCTGCTAATTTTCAGGAAAAGTCTACCTGTGAAACTGAGCCCCTTTTTATGGCTCTACACTGGGCTTTTTCTCTGGCTCTGAACTCCTCCACTGCAGGGCTACGAGCCTGAAATAACCCAGCAGGGTGAGCCCCCAGAGCTGCACGTTGGCAGGACGAGGGAATCTGATGTCATGTTTGTCTGAAGGCTGAGCTGACCCAGAGGAGCCTCTGCCTTCTGCTCAGGAGTGGCCTGGCCATTTCCTCGTCCTTGAGCTCCACGCTGCCTGACCAGGATCAGTAATATCTTCTGCACTGGCACATTTGACAACAATAATTCACTTCACTTGAGGCTTGAAATTCCTCTGGTTTCATCAGTTCCATGTTTCCACCCAAAGCTGTGCTGAGCTTTTATCACCACTGTTGCTGTTCCGATGGAAAAAGCAGCTGGGCAGCCTCTCTGCTCCCTTTCTTCACAGTCTATTGAGCTTCTGTCTAATGGGCAAATAGAAAACTGGGACCAGTGCCTTGGAAATCCCTGTAAGTTCCACTTAGAGGTCGAGTAGTTACAATCCCCTGAAGTGGTCTGTAATTTAGCCCTAACAGCTGCTGATTTTCAGCTGGCTTCTCTATTTATCCTTCTCTCAACTTTTTTTCCCTCATGGATTCAAGTAATAACTTTAGATCTTGAGGAGGATTGGCCGTTTGTCATTGTTGCTGGATCTTCCAGCAGAATGAAATCTACTTCAGAGAAAGACATGGTCACCTCCCAATAAACTTTTCTGACATTGTTGCCTACAAGAAACTACTTCCATTTGGGGTTGACTTCAGAAAGTTTCAATTATGTAAGTTAAAAGGTTTCCAGCTTGGATCTTTGTCTGGTTTGGGGGGATGAGAGTGGGAGGTGAGACAGGACAAAAGGTTTATCAAGCAACCCTTAAAGTGGGCCCTTGGTTTTGCCTGTGTTGAGGGACAAAAGGCAATCTTTTCCTTTGGAAGTACTACCTTGCTTCCAAGTGGACTGGACATTTTCCCCTTTCTTGTTTAGGAGATACTATTGGAATCTTAACGTTTGTGTGTTTTTTTTCTGAACTAATAATTCTTTGCTGCAAAAACACCACAGAGAACATTCTCTAAAACTGGCCCCATACAGCTGGTGTGGGTTAATGTACAGGGTGAGGTGCTTATGCTGCAGCTCCATCTGCACCAGCTCCTCTGCTGATTCCTGTGGGTGCCACATAATGGTCGGACTGCCGAGAAAATTATGGATTTAGGACTTTTCTTAAGGGAAAGAATACAGCAAGGTTTAGTAATTCCTTCTTGAAAGGAACAAAATTAAGTGCTTAACAATGAGAAGTGTTAATGTAGCACTGCCAGGCACCTGGCTACATGGTCACCAATCACATTTGGTTGGATTTTAGGGAAATGTTCTTCCCCCAGAGGGTGGTTGGCACTGACCAGGCTCCCCAGGGCAGTGGGCACAGCCCCAAGGCTGCCAGAGCTCCAGGAGGGTTTGGACAACGCTCTCAGGGCCAGGGTGGGATTGTTGGGGTGTCTGTGCAAGGCCGGGATTTGGACTGGATGGTCCTTGTGGGTCCCTTCCCACTCAGGATATTCTGCAATTCTATGGATCAATCATAGGTTGATTTCCTGAAGAAGAGATGATGTTTAGCTGTCTGTCCTTCTTGACTCTAACTGGGTGATTGAGAGCATGGGAGAGATGTTTCCTCAAGATGATTTTTATATTCTACTAAACTAGAGGCAATTCAGCTGGGACACTTAAAAGCAGGCACTACTTTTTTCCCGTGCAAGCAGCTTCATTAAATTAAGGTGCATGGGGCCACCTCAGTTTCTGTGGGTTTTTTTCCAAATGGTGTTTGCCCTTTCAGTCTGAAGCGTTTTTAAATAAACCTACTGTATAAACTCCAAGATATCCGAAGTGTACGGATTTGTACAGAACTGTAAGCCACGTTCAGAGGGTGGAGTGGGTGCAATCCCTGTAGCACAGCACATTAAATATGGGCTATTTGGCAGCTCTGTGCTGGACTTCAGTCTGCCTTTGCTGAATTCATGTTTATGGATAGATTTAATGTAGGATGAAGTAGAGCTCCCTGAATGACTTACAAAGGCATCTGTGCTCCTTGCTGTGGGCTGGGCTCTATCTTGAGCTACCAGAACACATGGATTGGCCATGATCCTGATGAATACCTTAAAGTTTAAACAGGCTTTTACACTTGAAGATGCTTTTCTTAGACAATAATTTTGTAATTAAAATTCTGCCCGTACCAAAATTTCCATATTTGATTTTACCAAGCGCAAAGCTTGTCATCCTCATTTAAGACTTGTGGGGTCAAAGTTTTACCCCTTCCAATGACTCATTTTCAGTGCTGTGCTGTCAGTTTAATTTTAAGCAGTCAACTGATGAAACCATAGATTAAGGGGTCACAGCAAACAAAAATAAATCAATAGCTTCAATATTCTAGTAGGTTTTCATAACTCCTTGCAGCCTCTGTTTTGTACTCCTTGCTGCTTCCTCCTTTCTTCCAAAGGATAACAGATTGTTTCTTATTTTAGTTATTGTTACAGATGGCAGTTTAAGTAATGCAGAGTTTGGCCAAAACTGACCATCCCAGAGTTCAGAGCATTCACTAGTGGAGGAAAAGGGTTCGTGGCTGTGCATAAAAGCAGCCTCTCAACTTCTTTGGGGATATTTAAGTAATCACTGAGTGGTGGAACCAAGACATTTGGACTTTTGCCTCTTGTTAGTGAACATTTACAGAGCAATTATATTTTTAATACATACTGAGTCTGTGTTTTTATTTTGAAACACAAAAGTAGTCTAAACCACTTGTGTTTTAGCTGGAGGGGGTAGGGAGGAATATATTTTTGTTTCATAACCATGGCAACTCCTATTTTTTTATTACTCCTTAACAGGAGAATTTGTTACTCTTTAACCTCTTTTTAAAAAATTATTCAAACAAAGACTTTGTTTTCTATCAAAAATATATTCTGTTTATTAAAACATGGAAGTAACTCTTTTCATAACTGGGTAAAAAGAAAAATTAATATAGAAGATGAAACACTTTAAAGCAGAATTTTTCTCGTTTCAATTCAACAGCATTAAATATTTCAATGCTATGTAACTCCCAGTATATTTATTTTTTATGTTAGAGAAGTGAGGCCTATCCCTTTTTAGAGAATCAGTTGTAAATTTTGGTTCACTTCTAACTTTTGATAAAATCCTGATTTTTCTTTTTTTTTTTTTTTAATTCCTTTTTACCCCTGAGATACATGTCCCAGATATTAACTGCTCTGTATATACATTTTTCACGTTTAATAGGTGACACTTTATGTAGTGGTTTAGCCCTAGCATGCATTTTTTGGAAGGAAAGGAATGCTTCATGCTATTTATTTATCATTATTATTTTTGATGGGGAGAGGGGAATTATTATTTATTAGAAAAATAAATAGATCAAGCCCTGTTATATATAAGTACCAAAACAAGGTTCTTTTACATGTAGGCTCAAGAATATTGAATTAATCACAAAATATTGAATTAATCATAGTAAGGCTTTTTGAGTAAGATTAGATTTTCATGAAATATAAAAAGAAGAGGAGCTGGAATGGATGAGGTTAGCTGTAGTCTATATTATTCCCAGGAATCCCTTCCAATGGCGTGTATGAATTGGAAATAACCTGGAGCTCTGTGCTGGTCTGCAGCAGTGTCCTCAGGCTAACTAAGCTGTTCTAAGCCTGCTTCACTGGTGACCCGTCTTCAGGTTGGTCTCAGAGGTTTAATTTTCATCAGCCTGGCCTCATTTTCCTTAAAGAGTGAATGTAAAAACTTTTCAGGCTCGCACTGCTCCACCTAAGAAATGCAAATGACACCATTTGACAGGAAGCTGAACATGAGCCAGAGTGTGCCCAGGTGGCCAAGAAGGCCAATGGATCCCGGCCTGGATCAGGAACAGTGTGGCAGCAGGAGCAGGGAAGTGATTCTGCCCCTGGACTCAGCACTG